>VXAL01017331.1:54645-77753 GCA_013399475.1 Chauna torquata
TCCTGAGATGTGAGGGCATTTCAAATTTAATCCCCTATTCCCAACCAATCCTTTTCAGTCCAGATGAAAAAATGAAGTTGTTTCCTTTCTAGACCTTGACATGTACTTAAAATGAATAATCTAATCGCATGCTTTTCCTGTACAGAACACAATTAATTCTTCTGATCTTGTAAGCTGTGGCTAACTTAAATTAAGGAAGTTTTCAATCTATTTATCTCCCAGCTGTGTTAAAACAGTGCTATAAAGTACACTATTGACTTTGATGGTCTCTTGCTAACAGTATTGATAATAATTAAAGTTTTAATAAATTCACAAATTTTGAAAGTAATGCATTTTCAGAATATTGAAGAGCAATCACTGATATAGTTATCTTAGTTGTATAGTCTTTATTCTACTTGATAACCATGTAATTTTTTCCAGTTTCAATATAAACCTCAAAGTTATACTTGTTCTGCTTTCAGCTCCTCAGTTTACAAGTTCTTGAACCGTTCTATAAAGGGTCTAATTTCAGTGTTCTTTTGAGTTTTGTCAAGTAATGAGCATCTTATTTTTCTCCAGAAGTGTTAAAGCTGCTATCCTGGCAGCATCCCCCTGTCCAGTTACACTCGCTGTCATCCCTTAGGGTTTTATCAGCATCACTGAGGTTTTGTCCACTTTCTCTTCTAGGAAAAAAGTTTATGAGAATGTTCCTTGAAACACATATTCTGAAGGATAGTGAACATTCTTAGTGGAACATCAGCAAGTGGAATATTTGAGGTAGGATTCCTGATTTCTTGAAAACAGTTACAGTATTTCCATTAAGGTCAGTAAACCACACTGAAGAAATAATGTCCAAATAGATATTTACTTATCCAAAAAGAATTCAGATCAAGTAAATATTACTAAAACTACTAAAAAACAAGAATCAGAATAACCCCTAAGGAGGTATAAAAACTGTGAACATCACAAAAACATGTTCTACAGTCAACGTCAAAATTGTAGGAGAGAAATGCAAGGCAGCACTCAAACTGACCTGCAGTGACCATTAATGTGGCTAAAACGTCCATGACAGAGTCATCACTTCTAGTAGTGATGGCTTAGCACACAGTTCTATTCCACCAATTATGTTACTGCTACAGAGATATCCACAAAATTTTAAGGAGGTTTGAATCTGAATTGACAACAGAGTACTTGTGGAAACTCTTGAACAGTGTTTTACAGAAACACATTATGATAACAGTTCTGCATTCTATCCCACTCATTCTTTAACAATAGCAGATATTTTCTAAAGCTACAGTGACAACATGAAGATGTTAAGCGTGTCTAGCAGTTAACAAAGAACCACCAAATACTTAAATACCAATATGTCTGACACCTATTTTAGACAAGAAAAAAAAAAACAAAAAACTTGTGTGCAAGTTCCTGTATCCTGCCAGAAAAATTGGAAGAATTACATGTTATCAGTGCATCATGTGCATAGTTTTTACCTATTCCTAGTTGCGCACCTCTGCTTTGTTTGCTAGTCTGCTGTTTTCTAGTTAAACTAGCTGGATGTGTTGTCACTATGATCTATGTAACTTCATTAGTGTATTATCCAGAGACCATATTAAAGGAAAACAAAAACTCTTTCCTTCCTCGCATTAGTCCCTGTGATAGCAACATGGACAAAGCAAAGGCCTGAGAAAGGCAGCAGAAGACTATCTCAAAGAAGCAGAGTATTAAGGAGGTCAATACAACCAATTAAATAAGTAGACTAACTAACAATACTTCCTAAGATGATAATGCAATTTACTGAACTTACTCTTCTGGCTCAGATAAGAAAGTTTCTTTCCAACTCTAAACTTGCCTGCGATATGATAACTCTGTGGTGGAAACCCGTCTTTCAGCTATGGGCAGCCAGAATATTCGATTATCATTTCTTCTTTATGAAATATGAACTTTCTCTGGTGTCAAGTTGATTTAAGAGTAATAGTTTTCATATCTTTCTGGTTTCTAGTACAGCTACCTGGGGAACTAATTTGAGAAAGAAGCTGCACAGTTTAATTTTGTATGAGAACACTTTCAATCTGTAGATTACATAACTTGATCTAAATTTGCTAATGTTTAAAAGACCTTAAGCAAATTAATTTTAGAGTTAATACATGCAAACTTTCATCAGATAACATGAAAACCAGGTTTGCAGTCTCCCACCTTCAAGCAACACCATTCATTTTCCTTATCCTGCTCAGAGTATTTGATATCTCATACCAGGGAAATCATTAAATCAAAAAGACTGTGAAAAAGACTTTTTCCAAATCCATACCTAGGAGAATTGCACCTTGACATCTGTAGGTTGTGTTTGTTTGTTTGTTTTTACTATTTTCCTTACTCATGGAAATGCCTAATCATGTTTTAATCTGATAAACTATTAGATGTAGAATTATCATATTGTGCACATTTCAGTTATATAGGTGCAGGCATCACACAAGCGCCTTTTATTTTTATTAAGTTTAACTTGATATCTTTCAGTTGGATCAATCATTTCTTATTTTATAAGAATGCTTACCAGTAGCTGTTTTGAGTGCCTCTGTCAACCTTCTCTCTTTTTAAGCTCTTTTTACCAAAACAGCTACATGCCTCTTATTCTTATCCCATATTTTTAAACTCCAATCTTGTTATATCCTGTGCAAGAGACTGTAATGGATGGATGATTCAGTGGTTTCCATCTGTACAGCAAAAGCTCTGGTAGCATCAGTGAGGATTTTTTATCTAAAATCCTCTCATCTAGGCAAGATTATTGTGCAGTCTGTCCAGGAGACTATGAAATCACAATTCTCTCAAATTCAGAGGAAATAAATAAATCCCATGTATTCGAGAGGGCAGGATTTCACCCATTCTGAGTCTTGCTTTGCCCTTCTTATGAAACAAAGACATTCTAATTTTAAAGATATAATTTAGAATTCTTTTAATGGAAAATTATATATTTTTCGTTTTCTAATTCTGCCCTGTGTCTGTAAAGAAGTAGGATAAAATGAGATTCTATGTATTTGTACCAAAAGGGTTTATTCTGGCTGTTTTCCGTCAATCTTTTTTGTCTGTTACTCTGAAACACACACTTGATGTTCCTTGTATACATATGCTGAGATTGTTCCTTCATTCCCCTTCATTTCATTGAAGACTGTTGACCACAAAACAACACTGATGCTACAGAAGGCGTGGACTTTTCAAAACTATGTTATTCATCACACTATGTTATTAACATATTCATAACTATTTTCAACACTGTTATTAAAATGTACCAGTTTGGAGCATCATGTTTTCATTTTCCATCATCACTTTTAGATCCCCAAAGACCTATCTTTGTTTTCCTTTGCTTTGCTTCCTATGGTATTATTTGTGCTTATAAATGATCTCTACTATGATAAGAACTGTGATTAGGTTAGCATTTTTAAACCTTCAGACAGTTTTAAATGATGAGAACTGTGCTATTTGGATACCTGAAAATGAGAACTGCTTTTTTCGTTTGATCTTATACAGTACTTATGAACTAGAAAAGGAAAAAGTAAACATTAGTTTACTCCTATCAATCCCCCTCCCCTGCAACATAGTCAAAATGTAGACACTGTAAACTTGAAATAAAGTACTACTTAACTGAGGTTTTAACTTGGTGACACCCACATGATCTGCAATATTCTCCATGGAGAATGCAGTTTTGGGGCACAAGGCCCAGCAGAAGACTTTCCTCACCTCATTGTGCTTTCTCCATTAACCCCCAGCTGCTCGCAAGCTGCAGCCTCTTCCCCCAATCTCTTCTCCTCAAAACCACAGGAGTTCGTAAGAGGACCTTTATACACTGTGCCAAAAATATTGACAGCATTAGGGAAAAGCTTAGAAGGTTATGCACCATCTTACGACTTCTGCCAAAAGAATTGTCCTTGCAAAGGCTTTCTGCCTCAGCACTATAAGGAACTTCTGCTTCTGTGCTAATCTCTCCAAATTTCTAATATGGACTTGGGCTCCCCTTTAACCTTCTTTTCTGAGCTATGGATTGTTGTTCAAGTAGGCACAAGCATGCTAAAGACAGTAAATTATGATACCAGGAAAAAAAAAAATTCTTACAAAGAGAAAATTAGAAAACAGTAAACCATGTTTAAACTGGGGAAATAAAATCATAAGTTGAGCTCCTACCTAAAGAGAAAGATGGGTGTATAGGTAATTATATGTCACAAAGAGAGGAAATACTAGTATGACTTCTAAAATGTAAAATGACATGGAAAGAAATTTAGCAGAAGAGTACAGTTCCAGTAATAAATACATATGTTTATTAAATATAAGAATAAACTGAGTTTATTCAACAAACCAAACACCATGGTATGAAGCTACAGTACACAGTAGCTACTTACTAAAGGTGACACATTGAAACTGATGGAGGATTAAAAACAACAAGTTGAAACTGGAAAAAAAATACTGACTACAAATATACTGTTGTCCTAGTCTATGTCTATATCTATCAGCTCCACTCTTCTGTCTAGTCTTTTAAATCAGATTATAAACACTTTGTTTATAGTTCCCCTCCTCCCCCCAAATTGGGAGCTGCTACACTAATCTCCTACAACATCAGACTGTAAAAATAAGACTTATTTAGTTTCATAACTAAATCTCTTAATCTTTCCATGACTGATAGTGAATATTTGAGGTATTTTTTTGTACCAATAAGTTAATGGCTAAATTGAGTCAAACCTAGTTAAATGAATGAGTTAGCTAATTTTATGCATATGTAGCTAGATCAGCAATGTCTATACCAACGTTACTTTCACTTCCAAGACTGCACTGTAAACAGAATGATACATCTAATAGCAACACTGGCTTTAACAGTACTGCTGGCATTACAGCTGAAAGTCTCTGTGACAAAGAAATATCCATAGCCCTTGGCTTGCCACCTCCCATGCACACAACCAAAACAGTGACGAAGGCTTCATTGTCACACGGCTATTTTTGTGTGTTTAGTATTGCACATGGGAGCAAGAGACTACTATATTCCATTGAATATAGAATATTACAAAATAACAGAGAGAAAGAAAAGGCAAGCAGGCTAGCATAGCCAGCTACATCTATAGATTTTATCACTGATTTTCCAACACCTAATTTTTTTTTTAAATCAATGCTTGAGCTTTGCAGTTCTGCAAGACTCTTAGCACTCAGTTAAGATAAACAGACCCAAAATAAAAACAGACTGCCATGGTTCGGTGCAGTTCTCATTTTCAAGCTTCTGTATGCAATAAAGATTATACATTATCATCGTTAAACCAATTCAAAGCATTTTTAGGGATGTCAAAAGCTTCTGCTGATACTAAAGGTCCCTAAGCATAGTCCTGATACATTACTGTTGCTGTTTTAAAGATGTCTGTCGAAAACATGATATGAATGATTAAAAATAAAAATCTAGAATAAAAAAAAATTCTACACAAAAGCAGCATCAAGATCAGAAAGCTTTTTGCACAAATACTGGCTCTCACTATTGTTTTATATATGGATGTGTGTATATATATATAAATACACACACTACATGCATGCGTTTTCGTACGCTGGTGTGTATCAAGACTAACAAGTGAAACCTCAATTAAATGTAAGATTTTTCATGTTGGAATGTTGTAATATTCTTTTGTTATTCTCATTTCTTTCTTGATGGCAAGTTTATTTTTGTTGTTCATATCCTATTAATCATCCTTTAAAAGAACAAAGATATCTGCCATTGTATTTGGAGACAAACATTAGGATATAACGTGGGTTTAATTCTAATTTCTACATTTATGGAAGTTACTTTATTGACAATTCTAGAAATCCCTTGTGAATTAAATCTTCTTTTGACCCTTTTTAACTTCCAAGGGTAGAGATCACACTAGAATGTGGTCTTTGCCTAAAATCATAGAATCACTTAGGCTGGAAAAGACCTCTAAGATCATCTAGTCCAACTCCCAACCTAATCCTGCCAAGTCTACCACTAAACCATATCCCTAAGCACCACATCTGCACACCTTTTAAGTACCTCCAGGGATGGTGACTTGAGTATTTCCCTGGGCAGCCTGTTCCAATGCTTCACAACCCTTTCAGTGAAGACATTTTTTCCTAATATCCAACCTAAACCTCCCCAGCACAACTTGAGGCCATTTTCTTATCCTATTGCCTGTTGCTTGGGAGAAGAGATTGATCGCCACCTCGCTACAGCCTCCTTTGAGGTAGTTGTAGAGAGTGATAAGGTCTCCCCTGAGCCTCCTTGTCTCCAGGCTAAACAACCCCAGCTCCCTCAGCTGTTCCTCATAAGACTTGTTCTCCAGACCCTTCACCAGCTTCATTGCCCTTCTTTGGACACACTCCAGCACCTCGTTGTCCTTCTTGTAGTGAGGGGCCCAAATCTGAACACAGTATTTGAGGTGTGGCCTCACCAGAGCCGAGTACATGGGGACAATCACTTCCCTAGTCCTGCTGGCCACACTAGTTCTGATACAAGCCAGGATGTTGGCCTTCTTGGCCACCTGAGCACACTGTTGACTCCTATTCAGCTAGCTATCGACCAGTACCCCCACGTGCCTTTCTGCTGGGCAGCTTTCCAGCCACTCTTCCCCTAGTCTGTAGTGTCACATGGGGTTGTTGTGCCCCCGGTGCAGGACCCGGCACTTAGTCTTGTTGAACTCCATACCGTTGGTCTCAGCCCATCAGTCCAGCCTATCCAGATCGCTCTGTAGAGCCTTCCTAACCTCGAGCAGATAAACACTCCCATCTAACCTGGTGTCATCTGCATACTTACTGAGGGTGCACTCAATTCCCTAGTCCAGATCATTGATAAAGATATTAAAGAGAACTGGCCCCAGTACCGAGCCCTGGGAGATACCACTAGCGACCAGCCTCCAACTGGATTTAACTCCCTTCACCATGACTCTTTGGGCTCAGCCACCCAGCCAGTTTCTAAACCAGAGAAGTGTACACCCATCCAAGCCATGAACAGCCAGTTCCTCCAGGAGAATGCTGTGGAAAACAGTGTCAAAAGTCTTACTAAAGTCTAGGTAGACAACATACACAGCCTTAAATGATGGTGTTTAACCTGAGCACATCAGAGAAATAAATGATATTTTCCAGAAATTAAAGATCTGTGTGACATACTGCAATTGTGAAAACTATCCCACAGTAGTACTTATGCTCTTTTTAATGGCTACTGAACCTATGTTGTGCCATCTTGCACAAACTTCTGCCTTCTGCCAGCAGGGCTGCTGGGGGTAGCAGGTGTCAACAGGACTGTCTGTGCTTACACAAGTGAAACAGACTAACCTAGGAACTGCTCCTGCACCAGCTCTGTGCCACCAGAGGAGTTCTCAGGCATTGGCTACCTCTCCCTACAGCTATCTATATAGAGGAGCCTTGGCTGTGGTGTACGTAAATACCCGTAACTGAGGCTGCCATTCCATTACCTCCCAACCACCTTTAATAACTTCCTGAACACTTCACTTTACCTTCTGTACTTATTCCTTGTCATCATATTTTTCTTCATAACTCTGTGCGCAACAATAATGAACAATGCCAGTTCATTATGCTTGACAGGAGGGTTGACTACTATGGCAAACACACACTGACCTAACGAAATACGAAACTTAAGTCTCTCAGAGCACTTAAACTTGGCATCATTTCCAGTTTCACTACTGGATTTAGTTTTTATTTGTTTAAACAAGAGGTTATTTTATACTTTTGCATTATCTTCACAATTTTTGTCAAGAGAATAAAATTAATTTGAGTCAGTGCCTAAGGCATTAATCTTGGTCCTTTTAGGATTACTCAGTGTTTTTCCTTTTACTTGAAGAACAACATTTGACTAAACAATGTGTAAGTGATATAGAAGCCAATCAAGGAGAAAGCTGTTTATTTATTCCTTTGGTAACTAAAAAGAAACGCAAACCAAAAACTTGTGTGCTTTTCTTATTTGTAAGAAAAAGTCAAATTTTTGGTTTAGTACCATTCCTCATTTGTATAGTGCTGTGCTTTTAGCATATGGGTGATAGCATCAAAGAATTGAAGTATAAAGAGTAAGCATAAGAACAGAAAAGAGCTGGAGAAAAAGGGGAACTAGAAAAGGTGGTAATGTTTCCTGTTTCACACCAGCTCCTTTATCCCTTGATTGTCCAACTGAATATTTGCTCTTGTAATATAATATTTTTGTACTTGCTTGCATAATGTATTTCTCGATCGAACAAACCGATTTCTTCCAAGGAGCACCACGACATGATAAGGTAGTTTATTAAGGCCAATGCCTATTTAGATTCCTATCAGCCAGGACAGCTCTCCGGTTTCCTCTCAGCATCCTTTCCCCTTTTGACACCTTGATGTACTCATGCCATCTCTATACCCTAAGAACATACTATTAAAGAGTAAAACAAGCAAAAATAATCACACAGTTATTGAGAAGAGTGGTGTTTTTTGTTTTTGTTTTTTGACTCATTTAAGAGTGACCAAGGAAAAAAAAAGAACTGGTAAATGACAAACCAAAAAAACAAGAATGTCATGGGTCAATACTGCACTGACCAGTTCAGATATAGTCCTTCCCTTAACTTTCTTTCAAGAGTTTCACACTTTCACCTGCATCACTATAACAAAAGGAAGCTGATCCTTATGAACTTAAAGTATGACTCTGCCTCATACATACATCATATAAAATAAATATACATCATCCATAGGCTTATGTACATAGAAAAGGTGATAGTGTAATGTGTATCCTTGACTATACATACTTATGTACAATGATATACTTCTGTACACAGATGCTCTAATTTGTAGATATATGTATATATATGTATGCATGTACATGCATATGTATTTTATTCTGCATAGTGGTAAAAGAGTGTCTGTTCTGCACTCTTATTTAATAGAAAGGTTAAGCATTGCAAAGATGTGTGCCATAACCTACCAGTCAAAATATTTCATGGTATATCTTTCATAAAGAAATAAGCAGTTATATTTTAAACTTCCAACCAAATAAAAACCACCAAATAAAGCACCATCTGAAGAAAAAGACAGAAAATTACCTCAGGAAAATAATGAATGGCAGTTATTCATAATAAAACTATTTTTTTAAAATAAGATTCGTATTAGATTAGTATAGAAAACATCATTAGATTATATTGTCTTTTAATATGAGCTCAGAGGCATTTCTGTTGCAGCGTAATTTATTTCGAAATAAATTGGATTAATTTTCCGTTGGTAAATCTAGTATTGCTTACCTCACTAGCTACCTCTTTGTGCACATGCCTGATGGTTTCTAAACAAATACAGCAAACCACATCAATTGTGTTTTGCTTTTGAAAGTGATGGATGACTTAGCTCTGTTCAGAGAGCGTGAAGATCTACACTTTTTCCTTGAAGGAAACTTAGATACAAGGCCAAGTTACCTTTATTTTTCATTTAGTATATAACCCCTAGTCAGTGACAAATTTCCCCATCTTTTCCTTCTCACATCCATTTGATTGCTCAGCAAGGTTCTATATAATTTCTTAAAGTACTCAATTTCCAACTTTGGATCTCTTAAGTTTCATTTATTATCATCTGAAAATTCAACAGCTACCCTTTGCTTCCTTAACTACATTGACAACATTTATTTTGCATAAAATCATCATTAGTATAAATAAAGGGATGTTTTGTAAGGCCAAAGTGAAGTATAAGTCTGGAGGTAAAACATGAATTAAAAGGTTGTCATAAACAAATGAAATATTTATGTTGCTTAAGAGAAAAACAGCTGAGCAAAAAAAGTGAATGGCTTCTTGCTCCTTTCAATTGATTGAATACATACTTATAATATACTTTCAAGTATCATATTTGTCTACTTAGTATCTAATCAATCAAGCTATAATAATTCTTGCCCACACATATCCCTTGTCTCCAAAGATCTGTAACAGGCATTGCAATATTCATATTCAAGCTGATTGAATTTTGCCAGCAAATTTTCATCAGGCGCCATATCAAATCCCTAATTAAAATCTCAATGTCACATCCATTGTTTATTCTCCACCTCTGTTTGTAGTTTTACAGCCCAATTAAACCCTAAACATCATCTTCCAAAACTAGATATGTAAAAACAGGCTTCCAAGTCACTCTGCCTAAAGGGTAGATGTTCTTTGATTAGAATTAAATTGAATTTATATTTATTGGAAATAGTTGTTAGAAGTTGCCTTTATCTTTTTCTTGGCAGTCAAAACCTTGTTTTGCATTGTGTGAACATCTATTTCAGAAGAATCTTAAACCACTTTATAGAAACAGCCCTACACCCAGCATGTTTCTTTGCGGTTGCACTAGGCTTATCAAATCATGTTTGAATGAACTTTTAAAGAGTGTTTTAAAGTACAGTTTTAGTGCCCATTTTGATTGTTTGCTCTCACTTTGCTTATTGTGTTACTTTGAAAGCCTCTGATCAGAGAGCACTGATTAAAGGGAATCTCTAGGAAAGACTGCTTCTCCCACAGGGAGTAAAAGAGACCAAGGCAGGATCAGCATGAGCAGCAGTTCACGGGAATCTGAAGCTTATACAGAATCTAAGAAATAGTTAAAAGGAGTGGGCCCATAATGAGCCTTCCTCCAGGACAGAAAAGCACAGTCCTATGGACCAAATTGTGCAGACAGGAGTGAAAGTCAGAAAGCCACAGAGCTGACTGAAACCAGGCCTGGAAGCGAGGAGCTGTTCTTTAGGAAAGGGTCTGCAAGTCCTTTTTTGTCCTGTACTTTTCCTACCAAATCATATCAAATTTTTAATATTAAAAAGTAAACAAACACAAAATTATCTATTTTATAAATAGGCATTTGAGTTTAGCCTCCTTTTTGAGAAACACATAATCAGGAAGAACTGCAGAGATCTGCTTTAATGCTGTGGCTGTTACAAGGCCAATCTAAAGAGCAATACTGACTGAAAATTAAAAACAAGTACAAAAAAAATGCTTTGATGTTAAAGCAAATTACAAGCAACAATTTTGTGGACATTTTTAGGAAGAGGTGAGAGGAATTTGGGGAGTTATGTATGTGGAATGAAAATGTAAATACGAGAAAGATATAAAAAGACCTTATGGTACCAGCACATGATATTCTTATAACATAAGCTCCTGGAAGAAAGAGGGAAAACTACAGCTCCTATGTGGAAATGTAGTTCTAAGTTCGCACACAAAACCCTGGGCAGCAGCACATGCAGACTCACACAGAAGACCGCATAATCACTTGTTTTCAAGAAAGATTAATTCAGACTACAACTGAGGCGAATAAATGAATCCTAGGTTGGGGAATAGTAGGGCTAGAGGGCTAAAGGAGAAGATCTTGACTTGCTTGACTTAGCCAAAAAACAGATCAACAGGGAAGAAAACCAATGTTTATAAAAAAAAAAAAAAAAGCCTCATGAAAAACAAAGCAAACAAAATTCTGTTCCAAGTAAAAGGAAGAATAATACTGACAAACAGAAAAGCACACCCTGGCTATAAATTCAGGCAAAAAAAAAAAAAAGTCCTCACCCCAACAATCCCAGGAGTAACACTATGAAGGTGTGTTTAGGGTAAGAAGGCCACCCAATCCCATCTACTTTAAAATGTTAGTTGATCACGCTATGAAAGGGATAATTGAATGGCTTTTACTAGTCTATGAGGGGATAGGCTTCATTTGTTCCTGTATTCCTATTTCCTATTCTTCTGCGACAGTTTTTAGGTCAATTTAATAAAACCAAATAATATGCACTTTTAAGAATCCTTGGTACCTCTTGTAACATTTATTTGAAAACAATTAAATATAATGTTTAATACCAAATTTGCTTCATGGGATGAAAGCCTTAAATTAATAAACATTTCAGCTGAAAAACACTGGTGTAAGAAGCATCATATCATACCATATAAGAAGGAGAAAGAAACAAGTTTTAGGACATGGAAAGAGAAATTCTGCAGTGCCAAAATGCATTTTATAGTCCATTTAAAAATCAGCTTTTTTTCCTTTTTCTCTTTTTTACTTTATATATTTCTACCATTGAAAAGCAGCATCAGAATAGTAACATTTAGTAACCAGATGGACTGGATTCAAGCACGACAATTTTGTCCCTAAACGTCAAACAAGTGGATAAACTAAACCAGGTCTATGAGATGAATTTACAGAGGCTTAGAAATCTAAATGTGTTGCAAGTATAAAAACCAACCTGTTGGATGCTCATTTCAATGTTACTTCTTCGTATCAGAGATCACCTCTTGAACAGCTACAGTTTTTGAGTTGAAATGTTGTCAATCAACAACTTTTTTTGCTTTTTGCTCAATAAAAAAGAACAAGAAAAATTGCACTCAGATAAAACCTTGCTGAGAAAAAATGTTGACTAAAATTTGTAAAGTATGCTGTAATATCGAAAAATGTAATCAAGTTACCTGCAGTTTGACACTATGCAAGTACATAGGTGAAGGTTATTTTCCCCAAACACTAGCTGTTGCTGCCATGTATGCCAACAACAAAATGATGTGAAAATTTTTTACAATAAATAGGACCTTCTTGACATAACTGACTGGAAGTCTAATAATTTATTCTGATTAGAAACACGCATACTTCAGTTCATGTCAATATTTGCATTGACTACGAATAATGTATTCTTTCTTCATGCAATTAAAATAAGATGCAAGTATCTAGTCAAAAATAGGTATTTGCCCAGTAGCAGCATTATTCAGATTTGTTCTTTCAGAAAACAGATGAACAAATTCTATGTGTGGCCATGTAAATACAGTATTGTCATCACTAGCAGTAGGCCGCAGATTTTGTATTGAGTTTGGAAGTTCTCAGGGTTCCCAGATTTGTTTTGCCTGAGCTTGTCTTGATTCACCTGGAGCTTTCTTTTCCCTTGGTTTAGCTATAACAATGATTTGTCCATGACCAGAAAGGTATTCTTAACTTGTTTTACATATACTTAACTTTGCATGGTACACACGTAGTTATTATATAGATTATAGATTAGATAGCAGAGACCTTGAGAAGGAGCAGCACAGGATGCAGCATAGAGGAGTACCTGGGATGACAAATGATGAGGCACAGGCTGGCAGTGGAGACCCTGAGGCTGCAAACAACTCACCAATGGTCAGTTGAAGAAACGATAACCCAGCTATGGACAAAATTGATTTTGGGGTAACAGAGC
Organism: Chauna torquata; assembly: GCA_013399475.1. NCBI lineage: Eukaryota > Metazoa > Chordata > Aves > Anseriformes > Anhimidae > Chauna > Chauna torquata. The sequence goes on from VXAL01017331.1 coordinate 67,775, forward strand.
AAAGAAACAACGTATGTAAAATGCACCAAGTATTACCATTTGCAGACCTATGAACAGGCAACAAGGTACAAAGCTGTCCTAGCAAACCTATAAAAATACCTCCAAATTTTATATTTTCTAAGGCAAGGAGGAAGAAAACATCACCATCAGACTTCTTCAGGCAGTCATGGAATAAATATTAGGGGCTGGGCATTTAACTGTACTATTTAACCGTATTATTATGTGTGTGTTTTTTTTTTCCTGTAATAGTATTCTCTATTATTGTTTCTGTTTCTGTTATAATTCAATCTGAACTACCAATAATAGTTGATTAGGCTGTTAAAATTTCAATTAAAAAAATAATAGATTTTGGTTTTGTTTAAAAGGCATGTTTCCACTTTGCCTGTAACAAGATGTTGAGCATAATATTTGCTTTAGCTTTGTCAAGTATGACAATAAAATGATCACAGACAATAGTTGAATTATGCATAGAACATTGTTTAATTGTTATTTGTTAACCTAAATATTCATTAAATAATTGGAATCAATAAGCAGTCTCTATTCAATTTAAACAAAAAAACCTGCAAATTTTGAAATGCATATTTTAGCACTTCAGTTGCAGGTGAACACAGCTACTGCTTACAGTTTTCATTGTTTTTCCTGCTTCACAATACCCTAGCAGATAATTTTGTAAGAAAATTAGCCTTGTTTTTTTTCCTGCTTTCATGCAAATTCTTAACAAAAACAAGATTATTAATTGTTCTGGAAATCAGACCTTTAAGTTTGCAGCCATCCGTATGTATAACAGTTATCTGAAAACAGAAATATACTCTACGGGTCTTTGAGTACATATATTCTAGTTGATCTTTGAATCAAAACCACCAAATACATTTTTCTCCTCAGAGAATATTTGATTAGCACTTCATGGGGTTGTTCACTACATATAAACCAAGAAAAGTAAACAAACAAAAAACAAAACCTAGAAAGATGTTCTCTTTGTATAGTATGCATGTAAGAAATAATTATTTTTTTCTGACTGCCTTCGATTATTGTGTCTGATGACTGCACAATATAGCAATTCTGCACATGCCATTTTCATAAAGCAATCTACACCGCAGAAAGTAGGAGTCACGGTCAGTTGACTATCTCAAATACCTCAGCTCAACTCCTCTCATTACAGTGCATTGCCTTCTTAACTGAATTTAGCTATGCACTAATTAACACAGGATGAAATATATATACATCTGACAGGGAGCACTACAGTTTTTGTCTGTAAAATTAAAAGCACAGCTTCAGCATGCCCAGAGTTTTGGATGATTTCATTTTGTCTTTGATAGACAGAATCCTGTACTTTCTATCAAACAAATTGCAATGGGGATCATGTTACGTATTTCTGGGCTACTTTTATAGCATCTCCAGAGGGGACTGGAGAGACTGTTTTAGTGTGCATTGAGTTCATTAAAGTCTTTCTTCCCTAAAGTGCTGTTCTCAATCCAGTTTCCAGAACGGATGAGTATGGGCAGAAGAAAGCCTTTTGCTCTCATACAGAACTTTTAAAGCATTAGACAACTGCTAAATTGTTCTTGAACACTAACTATTCCATAATAGCGTGCTTGTGTGATTAGGAAGGAAAGGGAGGCATTTGTGGAGATCCTGATTTACAGTAGGTACAGTATACAATTACAAAGAGACTGATATTAGAAAATCTGTTTTTGTTTTTTTTTGCTGAACTTGACATCTTGCAAATCCTTGCTTTAAAAATACTGTGTGTGTTATTATCGTTTCTGTATGAAATATATGAAGATACTGACAAACTAATACAGATAACAGATGCTTTTTCTAATGTCAAATCAAGACGGTAAATGACTTTCTTGTTGTCAGATACCAACTTCTAAAGTTCACTGACAGCTCGAGTAGCATTTGCCAACATTTGCACTATGCTTATTGAGAAAGGCACCTGCAAATTACTCTGGTATATAGAAGCATGAGCCTAGTCCTGTAAAAATGTATAGTATGTTAACACCCAAATACCACAAATCACTTGATGCAGTGGTTGGTTTAAAAGAATTCTTCAGTCCCACAGTGTTCAAAATGACTCAAGTACGTGCTTTCACATATCCCATATGACAGGTGCAAAGCTCATAGCTACAAGCGCTTAGTGAAGACAAAGTCAAACTCAGATAGCACAGAAATGGTTTCAGACAGTAGTAATTTCAGATATATAACCTAGACATTCAACTGGCCTAGTTACTGGGTTTGATTTTACATGTATGCTGAAAACCACTAATACGTGGGCCACAGAGATGCTACCTGAGATAAGCAGATAAATCAGGCAGCAAGAAGAGTCTGGATGCAACCCTGTGCAGACTATTTCGGAGATGACAAATTGTTCCATACAGAATAATTATTAATGAAGCTGAGATACACAGTGGACCCAAGAGGCTTCACCACACAAAACCGCATACAATCAAATTAAATATCTGCAAACTGAGTATTAGCCTATGTAGTAAAAATAAAAATAATAATAATTTAAAAAATTTCCCTTAGCCCTAATATGCTTTGAATGAGATGGCATTAACTATAACAGTGACTGAAAGTGGGCAAGAAATCTTTAGTTTTAAAAACAAGGTATCTACTAACTAAATATAATAAGCATTATTTATTTTATGGCTTAACATTCATGTCTGTGCTTGATGGCACTTTTATAGTATAACAAAAATAATGATAATTTTGCCTGGCTGTTGATATTTTGATATTTTGTTGATATGTTTGATATTTTTTCTTAGGAAAACAAACAAAACAACAAAAAACAACAACAACCAGCCTCCAGGAAATTACAGTATATATTTACTTTGTATTTAGAATTGTTTTATGCAAAAATCAGAGAAGTTAAATAAAGTTTCTTTATTTGTTTCTGATCATTCTTTTTACAGAACCTAATCATATTTATTCTGCGGGATTCAGTGAAAACAATATTAAGCTGAAATATGTGCTGAAGTTTATCTAAAACTACACAACAAAAATAATTCATTAAATACTAATGCAGAGTTTTGTATATCATTCAAAGATCAGAGTGCAAACTCCCACACCCTTGTAATTGTATACCTATAGCATTTAGCTTGCTTTTTCAGTTCTTTCACCTTCCTAATATTAAAGGTGACGTATTTGCCCTGCTAAGCAAGACACAAAACACATTCAAATGCTTGATATAATGATGTGGCTCAGTCAAAATACCACAAAAAATAAGACACATATTCCTGCATAGCTGAATGTTTTCATATTATTTTCACTTTCACTCTGTCCAAAGAAAATGCCTCATCTAAGGGCTAAGGTGTTTTACTATTCAAAAAGAGCAACAGAATTGTCTTAAAGGGAAGGAAAAAAAAAAAAAGCTAAATTTTATAATACTGGGAATTCTAGGTTATTATAATTAATAATGGAACACAAAAAATCTTTTTCATTCAGCTGAGGCTTACTGGTGAAAATGCCACGTGTTCATACCTCCTGTATTTCCCCGGATTGGATGGACTACTCTACTAATAACTGAAGTGTTAGAAAACTCTGTGCTGAGAAACAGAAAATCTGAAAGCCATAGCTCTGAAATACTGAGGAAAATACAACTCCAGTCTTTGCTCCAACTGCTTTCCAGGAGCTAGATAAGGACAAGATCCCTATTCCTGAAGACAGTAAGCACTGCGGAAGGTGGCCCAGGGACCCCCTAGGGGGCGGTCAGGAGCCCGGCAGCCCCCAGAAAGGTAACCGGGTGTCCTGGAGGGAGGTAGGCACAACAATACGACAAAGAGACAAGTCAGAATTTGCAACCGACAGCACAGTAGCATCTAATAATACAACAACAATCAGTCTTATAAACAACATAAAGCATTACCATCTTAGATGTAGTGCCAGTACTAGTTACATATCTTTGTCTCCTACTCCAACCTCTGCCAGTTAGTCCCTACATTGTACTTATGCTTTGCTTGAATATCTCCAAGGATGGAGATTCCAGCCTCTCTTAACAGTGTAACCAACCTCTGCGCAATGTTGTAAACCTTGCTTTAGAACAGAGAGTAATGAAAAGTTAAGCAAGGAATCCAAGAATATAAAAGACATCTATATTAGACCATAACTTACAGTGTGTTTACATTAGGCCTTGTTTGGAAATTGCCTTTCAGCCAAAGTCTTTATTCTACTACTACTTGCAATACTTTATCTGAGCAGATCTCTGTACAAGTTCTATGAAACAGTAGCTCAAGAAAAATCTTTCTCAAGGGACACTTTTGGCAATGAAACTTCAGGCTAGGTTGGAAGAAGGGAGGGAAGTTATTTTACTGAAATGGTAAGAACATCGACTAAACATTTTATGATAAATATCAGTCTCTATGAAATACTTCTTAAAGTCAACAGTATTTGAATTCCTTAAATAGGCATCACTTCCATCTTGGACAACTCTGTTTTCTCAGCTGCGAACATTAAAAAAATAATTTAAAATCATAAAAAGGTTATGCAGTGACAGCATTCCCTCCCTTTCCTCCTTACTCCCATCACTCTTACTCCTCCAGTGTTCATTGCTCAACACTTCCTTTTTAGGTACGGCAATTAGTTTTGCTGAAGATTACCCAGCTGTTGCCCTGTGACTGCAACAAGGACAAATGAACTTCACAGAATGTCAAAATCACTTAATGTGAAAAACATTATGTAAATGGAAGAGGGATAATTTCCCATTATTTTTGTACTGAATAGGTAATTCTGTCATTGTCTTAGTACCTGTTAAGGTACCAAAAGACATCAAAGTTTTTCTGATACTCTGTTCTATAGGAAGTTTTACTGTAGGCAGATAAGTAGGACTTGCTTGCAAAAAGAACATAATGTGCTCAAAAATAAAAAGGAACACTATTCAAAAGGCTCAGGTATTTTTTGAAATACCCTTGAGAACAATTTTTATTTCAGTCCTGGCACTTTCCTTGTGAATTAGAAGCAAATTCTGTAATCTTTCAGTAAATAAAACTGAATGTTTTTCAGCAAAACCACATCTGTGAAAGGAAGACTTTTTACCTTTAAATTGCTGTTGAAATTGCAATCTCCTGTGTATCATTCAGCTGCCTTCCTTTCACAAACATCCAAATAGGGTCTGTATTTGTAATGATTGTGTCCTGTGGCTCACTTTACTGATAGTCTGATTCTTCTGTCTAGAAGCATAAATCATTTTCATGCCCTTTAAATATCCAGTTTGCACCAACATTTAAAGAAAAAAATAAATCTAATAATAATCTCAGACATTAAAACTATTAAATTTTATCTGCCTTTTTAAAAGCCACTTTGCTTACTATTTAACCCATTAATTAATTTTGCCTCTATTTGCTGGAATGCAGTGTTAAAATACTGTCATCAGTGAACACACCAATCAATTATATTTCTTTTTATCATTCATTTTCCCTATATCTCATCAAAGCTATAAATATACTTTATTTACAGGCTGAAAACTGAAAATTAGTTAAATTATGAGATGACCAGAAAGACCTCAGGTCAGTAAACTTTCATGACCTAGTTTTGCCCAACTGATCTAACTCTACTGAAACTGGTGAAATTATTAAGACATACATTGCTGTAGGAAAGCTCATCCTGCATCACAACCTTCCTCCAACTACTCTCTCCAAAGCTTGGGGTGGAATTCTGATCCTATGAATCTTGAGCAGCTCCCATCAAAGTAAAAAAGCTAGAGGGATATACAGCACATGCAAGAGTGAAATTAGAGCCAGGTATTAGTCACAGGCCTCTCAAAAGTGGTATCAGGTGTGAATGTCAAATAGCCATGCAAAACTGACTCTTTTGAAATATCAAAGAGCAGTGTGCAAATATATATAACCTCAGCATCTTCATATCAATATTTAACATTTCGAGTAAGATGTAATTTATAATAAGGATTGCAAAATTAATCTTGGATTTTTCTGCATTTGAAGTTTAAAAATACCAATAGTTAAGCAAAGGTCTTTATGAAATAGATAATGAAAAAAATCCATCTTAGCCCTTTAAAGATGAATAAGAAGCCAGCAGGTTTATAACTGTACTAAAATACACAGCTCAATTTTTTCAAACATACTGAGCAAGAGAAATCAATGTTTGCTCCCACTGTCTGCCAAATCAGGTTATTTGTTTGGGTTTCACATACGTATGGATTTAAAAATCCCTTACCACATATGAATATATAACTAAAGGACTGACTCAATTTCTGATAAAAACAAACAAAAAAGCCTCTTATCTACTTAGCTTAGTAGTCCTTAGCAAAATTTCAAAGGCTGCAGAAACAGTAACATTATACATGTTATATTTTCAGTAAACATTTCTAATTACCAATACAAAGCAGACTTATGTCAGCAAACAGGCACGATTGTCACCAATGAATGCAACCAAAGTTCCCTTTCACTCCTGCACTCATATGGCTACCTTTGCTCCTGGAAATGAAGTTCACCCAGTATTGCCTTGCACAGGGTGCACTCCCCTCTGACCGGCCACACACATGCATGAGTATGCTCAGTGCTCTGCCTTGATGCAGCAGGAACTGAACCTGCTCTTCTACCCACCTACCCCCTCGCCTCCCCATCCCTGCTTGAGGACGCACTGAGGAGCCACCCAGACTTCCAATGGAGATGTGTCAGTTCTTTAACACTAAATGATGCCTGTGCATTGACTCACACGACTTCCAAGTAACTCAGAGATGAACGCAGAATATATAAAAAAGAGCTGCTGTATAGCAACTTTGCTATGACAGCTTTACAGCTTCTTGCGTATGAGCTTCTTATCCCAGCAATATTTGTAATATATGCTTAGATCTTCAAACACAATCAGCAGTTCCTTTACAGTGTAGGTTTAACAGTACTCTGTGAATGCTCTGATATCAAATGCTATCAGTTAAATAGAACATGCATCTTGCTCAAGTAGTTTTTTGTTAGGAACAGATATGCACCTGGTAAGCAGATGAAAAAAATTTTCTTTGTTATTATGCCAGCCTGTAGTTAAGATATTGGTACTAAATCAAAGTATCGCCATTGATATCCATCTCTTCGCAATGTCAATTTGTTCAAGAGAGGAGAACGAGGAGAAAGGGCACCAAGGCAGCACATGCACTGAAAGGAATGCAGAAAACCTGCTCAGTCCTCTACACTTCAGACAGTAAGAAGATCACAGTAATAAATATGAAGAATGTTTAATAAATCCAAGTATGTGGCACACTATGACTATAAACAGTTAACATGTACCATCTGCACTGGTAAAATATAGATTTTGTTAGAAGCAGAAATTCCACCCACCCACCCCCAATTTTTTTATTTGAATTTCCATATTATTTATTGTATTTGGTATTTACTTCCTTTCTCCTCTCCAGTTCCATGGGCTTACCAGCATTACTTCACAAATTTCAAATTAATTTACAAGTTAAAGAAGGGAGCAACAGATGATTAAATGCAGTCAGAAGCATAACTATTCATAGACAGTTTGAGCAGAGGTTCAAACCCAGCATAAAGCAAAAGAGAGGAAAATCTAGGGAGATGGTGTATGCTCATTATATTTTCATGAATGTAAGTCAGGACTTCTTAAAACTATTGTCATAGTTTTAAGGGGGAGAGTGGGGGGAGGTGTCATGCATAGGAGCCCTGTTCTTAGGAAAAACAAACAAACAGCAGCAGCATGACAGTTAATACATACAAGGTCATTGAAATGTCACTCAGCACCACAGCAATGCTAAAGAGTAGCCAAAAGTCCATGAACAAACAGAGTGCAGGACAGAGTTTTGATCTGTTATTTATCTAAGCATATAGGTCTGGATTTACATCTTCCTGACACTGTGGTGATCAAACCCATGTGGCTTTAAATGAAGATTTTATTGATAAGGCAATAATGACCATAAACTAGGGAAAATCTGGAATTTAAATATCACTTTTTCTTATCTCTATTAAAAGGAGTGTATGAATATTGCTTTACATAGCAATTGGATAAAGGTAGGATGCAAGTATTTGCCAGACCTTCATATCGTAAATCATCAAACACTATTTTAATGATTTATTTCAACTATAGTTACATCTTTACACAACTTTAGAATTTTTCAGAACTCGAAAAAAAAAACATGGGGCAGTGACGGGGGTGGGGTGGAGAGAAGGGAGCCGGGGAAGTGGGGAGAGAAGTGTATTATTCAGGAAAAATATAACTAAAAAATAGGATGTAAATCCCTAACTGAAATTCTTATAAGAATACATGTACAGCTAGTTCTCTGAACACTGTATGTCAGTATATCCACCATGCTCAGATCAACGACTAAAGTTTCACAGACAGGTAGGCTGACAGGGGTCAAGTAGACCTCAGCGTGTGAGGAGATTCCACAATTCTGGCTGCAACACATTCTGGGAAAAATGAAGATATGACTGAAGAGTGAATCAATAACCTACTCAGCAAATCAGCCCTTGACTCAGCCACTTGAAATAAAGCAATGTGCACAGAAGCAAAAGAAAATTAAATGCAGATCCTTACTTCATTATTCCCCAGCCAAACAGCACTTACAGCCTTCCTCCTCATATGGCACAGAGTACCATTTTTTCGTATTCCACTGAACATGCACAATTTTTTTCTCTTTTTTTTTTTTTTTGAGGGACAGAAGAAAAAAGTGTAGAACAATAAAAGTGAAATAGAAAAAAAAGTGCAAGCTTTTTAATAAATGTTATTTTGTTGCTTTGAGTTTACAACAATAATTTTGATTTAGAATCAAATCTACTAGACATAAAACCAAAACAGATAAATGAGTCATTAACCAGTAGCTGGGAGACACCCTAAAATGAGGCAGAGTTCTCCTTATGAATCTGTTTTAAAGTTGTGGCACCAAGGTTCTTCTCAGCCACTCAACTCAACTACGCTGTTAGAAGTAAGAGGTGTAGGAATACACAGAATGAATCGTGTGACTTACATGTTGTAAAAATTATAAATAAATAAGGTAGCTTGGTTAATGAAGAACCTTGTGGAAGCAACATCAAGTTCAAAACCTCTTAAAAGAATTTAGTGCATTTCTATAAATGCAACTGTTTCTTCCTTTATTTAAATTGGGTTTCCAAAAATAATTACCTCTTAAAAGAGTCACGTAGTTAGAACATGCAAGAATCAAGCAATTTGTTTTATCAAGGTACAGATAACTTAGCTTGAGTTACATTTAAGCAGAACCAAGTATGGTGCTTACAAAAATGGTGTATATATTTTCTCTGCTTACATAAGCACCTTGTAAGAATGCTGTAAAACTAAAATAGCATGACAGGAGTTCTTTGTTAGGTGCAACTGTTCACTAAAAAGTGAAAAAGGCGGCGTTGATCACCCTGAAACAATGAGAATAGAAAGAGTCCTTTTAAGATACTTGTGAAAGTTATTCACAATAAAGAATGGGAGAATTTATTTAACAGGTGACACATAAGCTTATTCTTGTTAGTCTTTAGACTCTATAGCAATTTGACATTTAAACTGGAGATAGTATTTAAAAATTATGCCTCTTTATTGCAATAAATCTTACAACATTTTGTTTTAATTTGAGTTACATATTAGGGTTAAAACCAACTTACCTATGAACAGCACATGAAAGTTTAATTAAAGACCTCTAAATTATTCATATTTAATGAAATTGTCAGGAATTCTGCAGAAAAGTTCAACAACATATATCATATTATTACACTAATGAACTTGTTCTTTCTAGTTAATGAATAAAAGTTGATAAGAATTCATAGAAACCTCTTAAAGGTCGATGTATCTTCGGATGCATTACAAAAAGCATGCTTAAATATGTCCCCAAGTCTTAAAAAATATATGTATGAACTTTAAAAAAAAATTCACAAAAGCAACTGTGGTGGTTTTACCCAGCTAAGCAGGTGACCTCCACCACAACCGCTCGCTCACTCCCCCTCCTCAAAGAAACGGGGAGAAAATATGATGGACCAGGGCTTAAGGGTTGAGATAAGGACAAGCAGGTTACTCACTA
>VXAL01017331.1:90663-107278 GCA_013399475.1 Chauna torquata
TGTGAATTCCCCACGTCTGATACTTCAGGATGAAAGAATATTGGAGTGAGTGATTTTTTAGAAGTATGATGCAATCCTCATCTCTCTTCACTAAGTCAGAAGGATTGGGGGTGGGGGAGGAAGAAATATTAGATTTCAGATGGCTAATTAGCAGGTACATCTTTAGGCTTGCATCTTTATGACAATTAATTATGTTAATAAGCCACGTAGCGACTGACTCCTTTTTTAGAAAGTCAATGAAGTTAGAATTCGCTCTACAGCTACCATTTAAGCAGACAGCTGTTGAGAGATGTATTTTCAAAGCTGTATGGAGGAGTTACAACAAAGGTAAGGCTGGCCATGACAGCAGCTTTCACAACTGTTGATGTTGTAGCTCTTTTTATTCAATATTAATAAGTTCAGCATGCAATTATTTTACCATCTGTCTCCTGAAGAACTCTTTAGTTCTGTCCTTCAAGTAAGAACACCAAGAAAATATATTAACTAATTTCCTCAAATATAATAACTAATAAATTACTGTAATGAGGTTTTGTATACAGTATAAGAAAATAAGGGAATTATTAACATGACTTGTTATTTTTCTTCTAGTATGAATAATTGCCAAGACAAATTACTTAGCTATAGAATACCATTAATATCATATCTTTCAACACATAGCAATGATTTAAAAAAAAAAATTACTATCAGTCTAAAGTCTGCAATTCAAGCTCAATTGATTCAAATATCCTTTCCAGTTTTGTTACTCACTATTTTTTACTTTTACAGGAAAGTTAATCCATATTAGCTGTGATATTAGCATTAGCTAAAAATTGAATTAAAAAGAAAAAAGAATTAGTTCTGTGGAAACATAGGCTTATGCAAACACCACCAAATATGTCTGAAACTTCAAATTTCTGTTATGCAACTCTAACATTTTGCTGAAGTTGTCTTTAAGAAGGGAAACTATTAACAAGAGGAAACATACATAACCTGCATAAACAGCCCTTCCTGCTCTAATTATTTGCTAGCTAAATGGACCATGTATATTTGGTAAATGCTGATGAATAGAAAAATAGGTGAAAATATGAAACAAGAATAAAATGTGGTGAATAAATATGTATTCATGCTCCAAACACTCAGACTTATGGAACTTAGAAGAACTTAGACCACCATCTTAATCAAAACGGAAACGCCAAAGTCATCTCTTCCTTATTCTCTTTTCCATCTCTGTAACACGTCAAAATGTTAAGGAAGAGTATGATACAAGACCAAGCAGCAAACTCACTAGACTGAGAAATGAAAGCAGCTAACCTAAACACAGAGAATGCTAATAGTGTACGGTCTATATACATCTGGTCAGCAAAGGGGAATAAGAGGTAACAACTTGCAGGACAACTTGGCCCTACTGTTGCGCTGTCGTGAGAGTGGTGACATGAAGAAAAGATAAGCTGGGAGAAACAAAAAAAATGGAGATTTTTTTTTTATAAGTACCTTCTTTCTATTATTTTTATGTTTTCTTGTTGCAGGGATGTCAGCTTAGTTGGGTTATTTTCCTATAAACTTTGATGTATCAATGAATGTATATTATAATTAAGTGATAGGATTTCACATCCATTTCTTAGAAAATTAATTTGAACTACCCATTATCATCCTGGCTTGAAAATTGTGAGCTTGCATTAAAGTATTCAAGAAATGAGATTTTGATAATTGCAAGCCACTTCAGATGAAGAATAAAGATCAAGTATATGCCTTATCAATACAAGTAGCCTTGAAGTGCCATGTCACTTTTATAAAGAGCTGATAAAACAGCTTTTCTTTTTCAGTCACTATTTTGTAATGTCTGACACATTTTGAGCAGCTTCACTTTCTAATATTGGTGAATTAAGCAATTACTAACTTTGTTCCACATAACTATTACAATAAACTGATTTTTACTCAAACTACAGCTTTGATAGGGTGAGATATATTTCAGTTTTTTTTTTTTACAGATGAGATTTGATTTTTTTGCTTATTATTTTGACAACTTATGAATACAATCATTTTAGAGGAACAAAGTATATAAAGTTGCATCTTTCCTCTCAAAATTGCTAGATAGGTTGCTATCCTAACGAAGTAACATTCCTAACTCCTGTGCAGGTTTGTCATGACCTCAATATCACCTTCTCAAAGCAGAAAACATAGCAGATTAACACCCTCTAACTTCTAGGTTTCATTAAGTTAAAACTAAAAATGAAATGTTATAGCTAGTAATGCTGGCCAAAGTGTTACAGAAATGGAAAGCAGCTTCACAAGATCACTTCTTATTCAGACTGGAATCTCTTTTTTGGAGGCTACCACTAGGCAGTAGTTCTGTCATTCTGGTCACTGATCTTACCTGTTTTGAGAGCTTGTGGTAGCTCTCACTAAAAGTCAAAGTTAGTTCTAGTATTTTCTTTTTATTCTGACCTGTATCACGTGAGTTAGTGCTGTAAATAAAAAGAGCAGTCTCCTCTTTTCCTCACCTAACAGTTTTAGTACAGAGCTCTTCACTGCCTCTAGACAAGACAAACATTATACCTTGTCTTTCTTTAGCTTGGATTAATGTATTTTTTTAATTATATGTTTTTGCCAAAATATTGTCACTGAATATTTTATCTGTTGTTCATTCTAGGCATTTCTTTTCCCTTAAAAAAATCTATCTTTATGAAAAAAAAAAAAGTGTCGTTATGTGGCAGTTAGCAAGTACTTTTAATTTGAAATTCAGTCCANTTGTTTCTCCAGGTCAGAAGTATTTTTCTCTTAAACTTTAAAAATGTATTTGTAGTTAAAGAAAAGTTTCAGATTGAGTGCACTAATGAATAACACCCTCTATTTATTTCAAGATTGAATTATTCAGCTCTAGTGCAAATTAAAAGAAAGGTCTCCTTCTCCCTATGTTTCGTTCTTCTCCCTCCAGTTTCAAGAAGCTGGTTGGGCACATATGTACTACTAGTGAGAAAACCTAGGATGCAGCATTGGAAATCAACATTCATAGGAAATATATAGGTCTTTTTAAGAGCTTTCTTCTCTACCTGAATTTAAATATGAAAGTTGCAGTTTGAAGCAAAAATATTCACATGCAGTCACCCAGCCTACATGAGGGTTGTAAGAACTTCAGGTAGGTCCCAAGGAAAGAAGACAGCTGATCTTTCTGGTTTTTTTCACTGTGGAAATATGCCCATATATGAGAGAGGATTCACTAAAAGAAAACTTGGTTTTCTATGGAAAGTGCACACCTACCAGGAGTACACAGGACAGCGAGTCTGAAATGTTCTGGGAAATCCACTGGTAGACTATAAAGACGAATCCTGGTATTGGGTTTTATGTGAGTAGTAAACCTGGATTTCAACAAATGGTAGAGCACTTACAGAAATCAACTTCTGTATAAAAATGGTTATCTTTAAAACATCCTCTCTAGAAGTCAATAAAGATGTGGAAAAATTCATGAAGTTGAGGGGCGGTAAAAAAAAAAAGAAACAAACTTTCTGAGTGTATGTCAATGGGCATTTCAGTGGCTAGCTAATACAATGTCAAAGCACCTGCAGAAATGGAAACACTTAACTATCTCCATTATGTTGCACGAAGCTCTGATGGAGATGAATTAGAAAGAAGCTAGATTACCTGGGGTTGAAGTGACCTTGCTGTACAGCATGACTTCAACATGACTTCCCTACCATTTTGTTACTCTCTTGCCCTACCTAATGGCAGCCTCCATGTCAGAGCTCCAAGCCTGGGAAGCAGGGGAAGGAAGTTACGGGGCTGTAGCCAAGAGAGCTATATAATTCAGATACAGTACCATCCCTAGTGATTGACAGGAAGAGTAAAGCAGGAAATAATGCAGATATGATGACTGTTAGTGGGAAAAGGAGGTTGATGAGGTACATAACAGAGATCTGAGGGAAAGAAAATGGAAAGAAAATAACCACTCGATGTAATTTGACCCCAGCCATAAACCTACAGTTTACATTGAGGACATCAGTGGAACCTTGTATTGCAGAGATCTAAGCGCAGCTAGGTTTGCCTAATAGGAGTCTGTTTCTTATTATTCCAACCTGTGGCTAGTACATATTTAATTGAAAGTAAACTGGAATGGATTAGTCATTTTTTCTTCCAAATAACCCATCAAAAATTCTCCAGACATCACTGCTGTTTTGTCCACAAATAGAGGAGGCTCTCATCTTGCAGTAAAGAAGCACAGGACTCATTAACAAGCAACAGCCATCAGCAAACAAGACAATTATCTGAGTGAATGCTCCTGCTCTGTTCTCATGATGGCTTAAATTAACCTGTTTATCATCTATTGGAAATAGAGAGGAAAAAATACTTCAGCTCTCAGGTGGAAGGCAAAGATTCAGCTAAGACTGTTTAACTTTAGGATCCTTTCACCACACAATGCCTGAGAAACAGATGTTAACCTCATTATTTCCAGTTGGCATCTTTTCAGGACATGGAAACTTAAGCCAGGTTTAGGAAACCTAAGCCACTTTTGTATATTGACTTGTCATTTAATCCATTCAAGAACAGTGTGTTGGCTTGCTCTAATACAAGGCATCCAAAAAATTCTCAGACCCAGATTTTGAAGTATGTCTTAGGGTGGATTTGAAGTGAATTGCAGGTCAAATTTGGGCTCCGACTTAATATAAAATATATATATATACCTTGAGACAAAAAGGTACTAGGAAACCTGAGGTATTATGTAGAATAAAAATTTCTTGAATTCACTTCATTTATTATCCTTTCCCTTCTTTCTCTACAATGAACACATACAGTTAAAACATTCTGTCAATAAAGTACTTGCAAATTTTAAAGATAATAATAAGAAAAAACACCAATCATTGGCTATTCATGATTGATGTCTCAAGGCAGTGGCAGAAGGGCGTTCCATATTTTTAGAGTTTGAGCATATTAGAGTTTTTAATTTCCACTGATGCTCCCAAAGCTCTTTGCTAATAGGAGCAACTAACTTTGATATAGGTGGTCAAGTAAGAGGACTGACTCTCCCCATTCACAGCTACAACCCATATACTAGCTTGGGATAGAAGAGCTCACTTCAGATTTGTAAGGTTTTGGTACTTTACAGGAAATTAAGCTCTGTAGCTAAACTCTTTCTGTTCATTTGAGACCCCAGGGTTGAAGTAGCTTCTTACATTTCTACAGTTCAGAGCTCATTTGAACTAGAGATATTCCTTCTGAATAAAAGAACCATGCACTCTGACCTGCAGCAGATATGAGAACAAAAAGCATCCCCATCCCACGTGTATTCATCCTACTCTGTAATAACACAATTAAAAAGGATTCCTGCTAGCTGAGTTGTTTGGTCAGAGATTAATGCTGTAATGCTCTTCAACTTGTGCAGCACTTTGTACAAACCACGATGTTTTCAGAAAGAGTCTGAAGCCGTGTGCACCCAGGAAGCAGCTGATAGAAAATTCCAGTGTCTTGATGATTTGTTTTTTAATCATCAGTCAACAAGAGATTTAAAGGCATTCTATCAGCTTGTCTTCTCTGTAGCTAAGCATGGTTATGATTTTAGAAATAAAGGCTAATAAGCAAAATAAAAAGCAACACATTCAAATATTAAGTATTTTTTTCTCCTTTGCTCTGTGTGGTTTGATATAGGTAGTCTATATCATACTTTAAGTCATGGGGGAAGAAGTTTCCTGTGTTACCATGCTTAATTCGATATTCCTCCTCCTAC
Source organism: Chauna torquata (assembly GCA_013399475.1). Lineage (NCBI taxonomy): Eukaryota > Metazoa > Chordata > Aves > Anseriformes > Anhimidae > Chauna > Chauna torquata. Next base: position 96,359 of record VXAL01017331.1, read on the forward strand.
ATGGAAAACCCTCTATCAAGTCTTGTATGTGATAGTCCTAATTTCATAACTAAGATTATATTCGGGAAATATACATCACTCATACAGACAACAATTTCAACTGAGTAAAGCCAAAGTGTTGGATTATGCTCGCATTGATGCAGTCTTTAAAAGCACAGTATACTCTAATTCATCACCTGTTTCCTATACAAGGGCCAAAGAAAATAAAATACACAGAAATTGGAATAAATGCAGTTATTTAGAAACATAAAACTGAGGTCAACTCTGCAGCACTTAGGAAGATGCATCGAATTTATTTGATTCCAGTCTTCAGCCAAACCTCTGATCTTCAACTAGCTTAATCCCATCTGGGACACTGAAGCTTGCCCTGTGGTGAACCTGACAAGATAGAAGTAGCAAGTGTCCTCCTAATAACTTTTATAGCCCGTGAAATTCTCCCTTAATCAAGAGATATCTATAAACTGTCACGAAGTTTATGTTGCTTGAAGGAAAAACAAACACACAAACAAACAAAACACAACAAAATAAGACCAGTAAGATAGCAAGCCCAAATAGTGAATGCACTGGAGAGGAAACCTTTTCCATTTCTGAGGAAAAAGCTCTACTTTTCATCAACACCCAAGAGAGTTTCAGTCTCTTTTAGTTTTAAATTTATTCAAAATTTATTTTTTTAAATAAACAATTTCATTTATCCTTTCTTTGAATAATCTTCTGAAATAAGGAATTCTGAAGTAAAATTTAGGAAAATATGAAATAAAAAGTCTGCATAAGCAAGGGTGGATATGTTATGAAGACTGCAAATTTGTATTAGTTGCAGAAGCAAAAGCAGCACAATCCTGGAAGAAATTCTAGTGTACTGAGGGCTGAGACAAGCTTGTCTAAACATCTCTTGCACAGCTCGGTAAATAAGCTGGCAAATGACAATTAGACAATCTATCTCAGACACTTCTTATAATGCAACAGATTATATTAGGAGAGAAGGGGTTGGGGGTGGGGGAAGTGGGGAATAGAGGAATGTGTTTGTGATCTTGAGGGTTACCCAGCCGTAAATGAACTGGTATCACGTTTGAGGAATTGCAGACAACACAGAGATCTATGCTTTGAAAGTGATTGGGAAGAAAAAAGAAACACTGTATTGCATAGTTAAACCTGTTGCAATCGTAGTCTACTACTGCCTGTATGAATACTGACCTCCAACTTCCAGAAAAATCTCACTGCCAGCAAACATCTCCATGGTAGCAGGAAACATACCATGACTCCATATCTGTGCTTCTTTATCTAGGATAATTTAAGAATTTTTCACTTGCTTTCAGTGGTAGGAAGCTTTGTAATCTGCTTTTCGTTTGGCACCTCTGAAAGTCTCCCATTTAAAAAAAAAAAAAAAAAACATTGAGGAATTTTTCAACCTCAAATGTTGCTGAGGGGATTTATGTCTGTGAAATACAAAGAAGAGTCATTTTGCCTTGACAAGATTTGCCTGTCATGAGGCATGGCATACCCAGAGTTTTTGTTAGCCTTCCTCTGCTTAATATGTGCAGCCATTCATATACAACTGCACATGAAGGAAAAAGGGAAGGAACATTTTAAATGTTTTCCTTTCATTGGTGATGCACATCTTCTTATTCCAGAGGAAGAAAATCTGGGCAGGCTTTCAACAACAAAATATCTAGAGATGTCTCCTTCCCCATGGATTCTAATATACTGTGATCTCTACTGAAAAGATCTGCTTGATACCAGTAAGCAGAAATACTTCCCATACAAACACCCAATAACCTATCTTGCTATCCTTGGCCTGTATTTTTTAATTGCTGGTACTCATAATTGGAAACTAATTCTTAGGATAAGCAAACACGTTTTTCTATCCTTGGCAACCAAGTGTTTCAAGCAGAACAAATGTCAGAGCAAATTTAAGAAAGATTGCTGACAGCCTCTCTCTGTATAGAACCGGAGTAAAATCCTTGTGCTTCTGACTGACCTTCCAAAATGAGGGAGCATCTAACATACGAAGTAAACTAGTGAAGCAGTGAAGATCAAGGGTTACTCTTCAGCTATGTGAAAATGTCTTAAAATGAAAAATCTGTTGAGCATGCCTAAATGGGCAGCACAGATTAATTTCAAACACTCTTACACAGATTACTCTTTTTTAAAAAAATTTATTGCTCTGTCACAGTAAAATAAGTCAAACGTGTAAACACTTCCATGGTGCAAACCATGTTTGGTTTGTTTATTTATGTTAATTTAATTATTTGTATGTTAATTTAGCATGAATAATATTAAGGTTAGAATAAAATTATGATTCCATTTATGTCCACTTATGTTCAACTTCACAGACAAAAGTTTTACTGATAACTTTAAAATTTCAGGCCTTGAATTTTTTTTCTGTCTTAAGAAGCATACTCTAGAATTAAATAATAGACATATATAAGAATCATAGAACCACAGAATGGTTTGGGTTAGAAGCGACCTTAAAGACCACCCAGTTCCAACACCCCCCTGCCATGGGCAGGGACACCTTCCACTAGACCAGGTTTGCTCAAAGCCCCATCCAGCCTGGCCTTGAACACCTCCACAACTTCTCTGGGCGAACTGTCCCACTGCCTCACCACCCTCATAATGAAGAATTTCTTCCTAATATCTGATCTAAATCTACCCTCATTTAGTTTAAAACCATTACCCCTTGTCCTATCACTGCACTCCCTGATAAAGAGTCTCCCCCCAATAAATTGCTTAGTGTCACAATAAAAATGTGGTCAGATACAATTATCAAAACCATTAAACACACTTCTGTGCAATGCAGGGAATAATTCTAAGCAGCATCTCTGAATTCCCTGCATATTAATATTTCTGATTCCTCTATCTGTAGCTGACAAAACAAATTAATACTTGGTTGGCCTTGGGAATAAAACGTATTTAAATTCAGAGACTAGTAACATAGCTCCCCATTGTTTTTTGAAAAAAACTCATGATCTTAGACAAGACATGGTCGCTGTTAAGGTACACTTGAGTCTAGTTGTTTTGCTGCTAGACCTAGATTCCAAAAGGTTATTCTGCCAAGAACAGAAGTGCCTTGGAAAAAGCCATAGGAAATTTGATATAAGAATCCATTTGAAAATACTTTAACATGTTTGTCTATCACTACCAACATTATCATCACATTCTTTGGAAGAGTCCCCGCCACAAAAAGGTTCTTACTACATATACTATCAGGTACTTTATGGCTAAAAAATAGGCTTATAATTATTACTGAATTATCACAATATTGTATTATATCTAGGAGCATAAAAACTACAATTAGATTATATTGCATACTGCCATTCAATTAATGTATTTATGAGCACAGATCTTTCCAAACAGAAACACTATTTCTCGTTATAGAGACTGTTGAAAAAAATTGCTATCATAAGAAAGTATTTTTTCTCTGTACTCAATTTCACAATTAACTCATTTAATAAGCATCACTGACTCCCTCTGAACCCAACAGAAGCTACACTTCTTGATGATCCATGCAGTGTCACTCAGGCTTAATTCTGAATAACAGCTGGGCTCAAACCAAAGATTCCTTCCTCACTCTGCGTCCCGTTACTTTGGTGTCTGGCTTGTCTTGATCTGATACAGTAGCAGCATCTTTTATTTCCTTTTCTGTGAAAGAAAGAACTGCGTACCTCAGAACCAATCTATCAGAATAGGAAAACTGCTTCAACAAATTTTTGCTCCTGTTATTGTTCCTATAAGGCAACTGCCAGAAAAAAAATAACTAGGAGGTATCTCTGATAATATTTAACTGAAGGTTACCAGGATTCTGAAAAGTAGTAATAAAGTACTCGAACTAGAAAAGGTATTAGACTAGCTCATACAATTATTAGTCTACAAACATTTGCTTTCATTTGATTGAAAATGTCCTAAACGCATGAAATACCCTTGCCAATGAACATATGACTTTAGTTGATGCATTGCAACACAGAAATAAAAACATGTAATACTGGCTATGTAATGTTGCTGCAGAATTATGCATGAGCTCAGGCAAAGACTAAACTGTCTTTATTGAAGAATGAATTAGAAGAATGTGGCCATTATCAACACAAGTGGACAAAAACAATCAGCACAAAAACAGGCTCAAAAGTCTTCAGGAACACAAGCCTGGTTACCAGGATGCTCTGATAATTTTCTACAAGGTTGAAATCAGCTTCTCTTTTTTTTTCACCTTCTATATCATCATGACATGGAGAACACTCCCTCTGGAAAGAATCAATCTTAACAGAGGAAAATTTGAAGTGGCCTTCGGTGACAGTAGGCAAGTAACTCCGTTTTTTCTGCACTTCATTTTTCTCATCTATAAAACTGGAGAATGGCATTGTATTCATTGGTAAAGCATTTTGAGATCAACTAAAGAAATAACTGCAAAATTTTTTTTGAGATATACTAATGAAATGGCAATTTAAAAAAAAATGAAAAAAAAGAAAAAAATGAAGGAAGAAAGGAAGAAAAAGAAAGAGAAAGCAAAAGAAAGAAAAGGAAAGAAAAAGGAAGAAAAAGAAAGAGAAAGAAAGAGAGAGAAAGAAATAAAAAGGAAAGAAAAAGGAAAGAAAAAGGAAAAAGAGGTGGTCAATATTACTAGGTCTATCTGGATCAAGTGGTTTGTGATTTTGGGAAGATTGCAGCAAGTTAATTCTCCTACCTGTCCTATCTCTTGTTTTTTCAGGCAAATCCAAGAAAGCTCAGAAATATCAGTAGCCAGCAAGTGATGCTTTCTAAAAATCCTTAATCATCAAATCCTCTTGGTTCTGGAAGATGCATTACTTGAACAAGATATTTACTGATTGGAGGAAAAAAGAAAAGAGAAAAGAAAAAAAAGAAAGAAAGAAAGAAAAAGGATCCCTAGAACTAGGAAGAAAAGAATAAGACAAATACTTTTCTGTGTAAGGGCCTATGAGGGCCTATTATAAGAAATTTCCTTCTGATTACCCAGAACAATTTTGACACTGGTGAGGCAGTCAGATATGAAGGAGAATATTGTCACATGCAAAGACACAGCAGATGCTAAAATACAGACAGTGGAGCTAAGAAGGTGTTTGCTTGGCACCACAGGAGAAAACAGACAAAACAAAGACTGCACACCAGAATGACAAACATCTTAAACTAAAGATGTCTGTGGCACAGAGATAAAAACATGCCCTATCAAGAGTCACCTCTGTAATTTATGTAGATACTTATTTGATAGGACATATATCAAAGCTAGCTTTCCATTATACTCCCAGAGCAGCAACAAAAAAGAAATACAGAAAAGGACTGTCATATTCTAAGTACTCTCCAGCTGCTTCATGCTCCTTTCCTACCCCTTCTGCCAACAGAATTTTATTCCTTCCTTTTGTCCCTTCAGATTTTCATTTTTAATGTAGGCTATTGAAACATGGAAGTCCCAGGAGAGTAAGAAAAAAGTTTGTTTAAATACTCAATATAATAAATAAAGTTTGTAATCATTAGTCCTGTAATAAATGCCCTAATTTAAAAATCAAATGTATTCATTGGATCTATCATATTAGGACATACCTAAATATTCATTTATAATAGCAGAACACCTCAACATTTGTTGACCATCTATAACTACATACTTACAGATTAGATAGCCCAAGGATAGGTTCTACTTTAACTGGAACTTTAAAAAATTTATCAGAGAAGAATAAATACAAGCCAAGTATTTTCCCATCCATCCAAATCTCTTCTCATCCTACTTGTGTCAGTCAAACCTTAACCAAGCTATAAATATAGCTCCTTACACTTTTTTGATGCATGGCTAAGCCAGTTACTGCTGTTTTCATGTTCAAGTAACATATGAACGGGCATGTGGCCATATTAATAACTCTTGTTTGACTCAGGAATGTCCCTGAAAGTTCATTTCTCCACACATCACTCTGAAGCAGAAAAAGAGCAAAAGGTTCAAATTCTAAATGAATATCTAATAAACCAAGTGACTCGCAAAGGTACTCAGAGAACATTGCTGTGTTGTCACACTCTTTACATACAGATACAAGAGCACTTCCACCCCACCCCATATCTGAATCTCTCAGTGCCTTTCTTAAAGGTTCTTTTGAGCAAAAGAGCAGAAGAAAAATACAAAGCAGGATATACTTCTACTATAGTGAAAATAGCTCAACCTGCTACAAGATAACCTTTCTTTTTTTTTTTCCCCCCCAAATATCTACATCTAGACATTTTACTTATTGTCAGCAGTCCCCAGTCAGAAAAGGACAGACTTATGGGAGCAGAAGAGTGTTCCTGTATAGCTTGTGCCTATTCAGGAAAGTATCACTACACTTCTGTATTAGGATTATGCTTATAATTATACAACACATCAGATTACAGTAGTCTTTTTGATATATCTATATATTAAACTGAATATTCAAAATCTTAGCAAGATTTTTGACATATCACAAAATCCATTTGCGGCATTCATTTCCCAAAAGCTCAGGCAATGCAGTGTGATTGACACAGCATGAGAAATTAATCTAGTAAAGTTCTCAAATCTTTTTTTCTGTTATTACAATATTGCTGGTAACTGCACATTCTGTTCTCACTGCTGGTGAAGAAAAGATTTATTTCTGTCTCAAGTAGTTTTATATGGCTTTTAAAAAGCTTTTAGACACGGTAGCTACATTTACATTGGAATATTTTTCAAGTGTGTTCTATAGATGATGAAGCAAGTCAATGATCAATGAGACACACTGCTTGCTTTCTTTTATAGGACATGTAAATGGTGACTCGTACAACTTTTCCTTAGTAACAACTGCACAAACAAGATTTGGATAGTGTGTGTAGTAAATTCCAACAGCTAATCATAAGGACATTTAAGGAAAGACTGTTGGGAATATATTTTCCATAGTAAAAAATAATTATTGAGAAAGCTTTGTAATATTCAAGGGTTTTTGTGTGACATCACCAATTTTCCAGTTGTTTCTGTTAAAACCTATTTTTTCCTGCTTGGTATTTGTCAATTACTCATATTTCTTTACAAAATCAGCTATACTGGTTACCAATAGATTTTGAAATGATAACTGCTAATTCCACACAAGTGACTTGAACCGGTTTTGGAGCATAGGTGATTAACCTTTGTACATAGGATCTCCATAGTAATAAAAGTGATTGTGATAACAAGACTCTTAATATATACGGATTTTATAACACAAGGTGTGAGATAAAGCCCAAGGACTGAGCTAGTTCATTTTCAGTTGATAGCAGACCCTCAGCTACAACTTGCAACCTTAAGTCTTCATGGTTTAAACTAACCTGTGAAGTAAAGCTTAACATATTAAGGAAGAAGAACACTCTTGCTGTGGAACAAACGTTCAGTCATCTTACCTGAGAGAGAGCAAGTTGTTAAAAAGTTCTAACTCTGCTGCTGGTGTGTGCCTCCAAACATACCATCACTAACACAGGAGCATATTTGCTGATGGTGACAGTGAAGACTGACCTCAAATTTGAATTTTATTTTCTTTTTGTCCGAAAGACCTAGGCAGAGCCTATAATATTTTTATGGAAAAACCTATCTCTAGAAACACTGACAATCTGTGAAACAAGAAGAAACATCAAGATAACTGCAAATATGAAGATACCACATATTACAAATAGGTATCACTTGAGGATCTCTTCTTAAAGAGATAAACAAACATTCCATTTCATAAAAGAAAAAATAATTGTATCTATTTTTATTTTTTTTTTACTACAAGGAATAAGAAAATGTAGAGCTGGATATAAGTTAATTGTAGTGGTTGTGGTCTTGTGACAGTTAGGGCTTGACTTTCAACGGTTTTCTCCCTTAATCTGCTTTTAGTAGCTCAGTAATAACGATTACCACAACCAAACTTAGACAACACTCATCAAGCAAGTAAGGATATGACTGTAAATAATGAAGGGAATTGTCATAGACAAGAACAGGAATTTTAAAGTACACGTGGAAAGAAATTTTACCATTTGTGAAAAAAAAAATCAAAAATTCACATTAAAAATTTGATTTTAGTCTAAAATATGCTTCAGTAAGAAATTAATTTTACAGGTGTGGAGAATACCTGATTTTCTAATGTATTTATTGTATGAACCTAATAAAATTAAGACAAACTTTATATTACAAAATAACAAAATAGTAATTTTACCATCAGGAATTATTTCAGTTACTGTAGAGTTGTGAATAATAACTATGTAAACTTCAAGGTAATAAAGAAGCAAAAACATTTGTTTTAAAGCCTGATCTTGTGCCTTTTGTAGGCTTATTTTAAGCCTTTCTATTAACTGTAATTCGTATGTCTCCAGAAGCAGTAACCAAGAGATTATACTTGACAAAAACTACAGATCTGCAATATTTCGTTTTCCAAGTCACTATGAAATGAATATGCTTATTGTCTCCGGTTTATGATATACTCATATACTATAGCTTAAAAATTTCTGGTTCGTATTCTTTTCCTCCTTTCATTGTTTATCCATCAGCAACTACGCAAATGCAGAAATGTCTAGGTTATGTGTCAAGCAACTGTGATCACTTGCTGCTGGCTACTGCAATTTTCTATGTTTTTCCACAAAGATTTAAGCAGTGCATGCCACAGATGCATTTTCATGATGCAAAGTTAGTACATCTCTTTTCTACTAGGCTTTTTGTAGAGAGTTACTGTCCCTGTTCAGTCTGTGAAGTGGGTCTGTCTGCATCAAAATCACAAAAGTTCTATTGCTCTAAATTTCACCCATTGCCTGGTGAAGACTTATCAGGCTACATTATAATCATACCTATCTTTGCTTCTTTGCAAATTGAGCACATTTTTTCAAAATATGTCAGGTGTTATGGCATTGTAATTTGCAACATTCACTAGATAATCATTCTCTCTATTTCTCTGAGTGTGTAATAATCCATTATGCTACTTCTATATTTCCTCTTGCCTTTCAGTTACATCTCCTCATACAATAGAAATTTTTTAATGTGCTGCCTTTACGTAAGGTGTAATCTTCACCAGGCAGAAAGCCCTGAAAATGTCTTACATGCCGGTCTGCAAAATTTTCTCTTGTGGGTAAAAAGCATTTTACAGCTGGACAGCTATTATGCAGCACAGTGTAAAATAAGAAATGACATGCTGTAGAACCTACTTGCAATATAGGCCATGAATAACAACCACAAAACAATTTACCAAAGTTAGAGTTGTATTTCCACATGTAATCCACTCGTTGGATTAGCTGTATATCTTACACGTCATTGTAACATGTCAGCATTTATGAGCTTGGTTTCGGATTTTTTTTTTTTGTCTGTCATCCTATTGAACTTCAATATTGTTCTCCACTTCCACACCTTTGAGGTTTGATATGTTTTGTAGCAAACACTTACTGAAGTTAATGGACCTTTCCTCCTTCGGTTTCTTTTTTTTTTTTTTTTTCATTTCATTTTGGACTTCATTTGACTCATATAATGATGTTTGAATTATATGTATATTTATGATATAATCTTGTATTTTCAAGAGTCTAGGTATTTGTCATGATTTAGGAGGAAAGCTTAACAATGTAGGTGCCAATGACTATACACACTTCAAGTGCTAACCAGAAGAAGTTGATTTGTTTATTTTTGCTAAGCAACTGGAGCAGGCAATGCTTCAGATATGATATATACAGATAGCATTACTTCTCACTTATTCAGCACCGTTCTGAATAATTCCTCTCTGTAATTCCTGCCATATGGTAATAGGATGCCAGTTCCTTTCTGCAGCTCTGTCTCCTTCTTCCTCTAATCTCTTCCAAAAACATCTCTTTTCTCTCCTTATATCTCTTAAATAATAAATAGTAGATGTCAAGGGAGAAATAAACTCCATAAAGCAAGATAAAGTTAACAGGAAAAGTTTTGGTTTTGTTCTTGGGTTTTGTTGTTTTTAAGTAAAAGAAGCCTGTCTTTGATTATTAATGGCTTCTGTGATCACAAAGTTAGCAGATTCTTCTCTTATTAAAACAAATAACTTCAGTTCTCAGCCTTTATGGTTCCAGCAAAACATTTTTCTAACTGCAAGGGAAGTGCATGCAGTGCAAAACATCCATCAACAGCACTGTTCACGGCCATATAATCAGCTTTCCAGCACTATATAAGAGAAATGGCAATTGTCCTTCTACATCAATAGGAACATACTAGGACACATTTCAGGGCAAAAGAGAGTCTTTTATGATGACCCAAAGTGCTGATGTTTCCAGGAACTCCTCCAGACTTCCCTGCTGGAAATACAGTTTTCAGTAGATTTGCATGTTAAATAAATGAAGTAATGCTAACTTGCAAAGTCTTGCACTGATTTACTAATAAAAAATTTCAATTCTGAGCACAAGTTGTCTGAGAGTAAAGAGCAGAAATGAAATCTTGTATATGAAAAATATTTGCATTTATGTAAACACATGCACTGTGATCATGATGGAACAATGTAGAAATAAAGAAACCTAGAGAGGGTAGAAACCAAGTATGTACATTTAGTTGTTCAGATTTTTCAATTCAGATGTCTTCCAAGGAAGTAATTAAAAGGCAGTTAAGATTATGATGTTTTGTATAGTGAGCTATCCAGAACTACAGAAATATTATATTAAAAATTAAAAGGTATTTGGAGAGTATAGTTTGGTCCATTCCCTGCTTTTCATGGTGAAATATTAACTCAAGAACTCCTACCACCTGTGCACAGCCGGGCTTGAAAAATGGAATAGACACATGCCAGCATATTTATTGGCATAACTAATTTTCAGTATCGTGAATTGTGAACAGTGTTCACATCAAATTATCTAAACCTTGGACAGTGGTTTTGTTTCTACAAGGAGTGCTGTTTTCTTACGGGTCAATAATCTTGACAAACTAGTTAGCTGGAACTGCTTTCTTACAAAGCAATAAACAACAAATAATATTTCCTCAGCCAACTCTAAAAAACA
>VXAL01017331.1:107298-121913 GCA_013399475.1 Chauna torquata
TACAAAAGAGGTAATTTTGGGCATGTTTATTGAAAACTTGTCCTCTTCCAAGCTGACTTCACTATTTTGAAGCCAGGATAATTAACTTCTTATAGTACCTACAGGAAAAATACTGGGAGCAAAATCATCTCAGTGGGACATCTGGTCCTCTTTAATAGCATTCATAATTTAAAGAAGTGACTTTATGGATATAGCACCTAACCCTTCCTAAACCCCAACTATACATTTGAATATATGATTTATTGGGTAATAGGAATTTTTTTATTTAGCCATTGAGGTTTTAATTGTGCCAGCACAGCTCCCATTGATCTGTCTTGCAAATTTAAGGGATTTGTTGTTACTGAAAAAATATCAGACTTTATAAATAGGTAAAAAATCTTAGATTTTGGTAGCATGAGACTACATATAAGTTATGCTAGCATGGAGAAAAAAGAGAAGATCTGCAAATCTGAACTGGGCTGAGAACTTACTATCCACACTGTATGAATTGTATAGGTTACTTCAGCTAGCTCCACCCCATCTCAAGGGACCAAATGCCAGTTGGTAGCTGATGTACATTGAGCACACTCCTGGGCAGCACCTGTAATTTAGTTTTGTCTGATAGGAATCCCAATCAAGTGATCAGAAAGTTCCCCACAACATAAATCAAAACACAGCAAGCAAAGACAATCAGTCTATTCAGTTGAAAAGCACACTTGTTTTCCAAACTAAAATATTGATGTTTGTAGCACTGACTCTTTCCCAGATACATCAGACTTTTTCATAGGAGAGAATTAAATAGTGATCCCCCTCTGATTACAAGCAGGTTTAGTCAGGGATGATGATTACATTAATGACTTTTAGAAAAGTAAAGCTACTGAGAGCACTACCTAGAGGAACTGAACTTTCAACATATAATCAGAAAACAAAATGTTTTTCTTCATATTAGGAGGTAGCAATTCTTGAAAGTCATAGATATGTAGTCCTCCTTATCAGACAGATATTAATTAACTGACTGACATTTTTAAATATCCACAGATACCATTTTGCAGTTATAGATTACTTTAGCAATCAAACAAGTTTCACTTGTTCCCCAGAGAGAAAATTTCCTCTGTCCCGAATGCATTAACTGGAAAGCTTTATCCAAGATTTCAGTTTTTACATCTGATAGAAAACAGCCTTGCCAATCTGTCCCATGGAAATATCTATTGTAGAGTGCTTTTTGTCAACTTGGTTACAAGCCAGCTTTACCTCATTCTTCAGTGTATAGGTAACCTGCAGCAACCACTGAACTAACCCAAGATGAGTTATGTTTTGCTGTCAGTGATTTTGACAAGACTTTCACCTTGAATTTACCAAGACTTAAATATGTAATATAATAGCCTACTAAGTTGAAGAACGTTGATAAACTTTTCTTAAGTTAAGGAAAATAACTTTAAGAGATGGAAGAGTCAATGACATCGTTTGAGTTGCACGTTAATACCTGTTTATTAGCAGGAACAGAGGCAACCCTAATATAAATGGGGGGCTTCAGAGCTCAGGTACATCAGGGGGATGGACATGCACGGGATTTCTTGTCACCAGCAGAGGGAATTGCACAGCCCCTGTTAAATTTATGAGTGGACCAGAAGCCTCACAGGTAGCTTTAGACTACAGTTCTTGGGAAAACTGTCCATTATGAAAGGAGTTTTAAATACACTTATTACCAAGAAAAACGAGTATAAGGCATCTAACAGGTTAGAAGATGACACTAACATAAAATGTTAATTAGTTGCACATATTGCTGTTATACAAATTTCACTAGGAATTGATAAGATTCATTTGCAGCCTTTAGAGTCTGGGGGGAACAAAGAGGATGGAGGGAAGAAAAAGAGCATGGAATTGTTTGTGTGTGTCCTGGAAGATGTTGAAAGAAATTCCATTTTCAAAGCACACGTTGTTGTTATGTGCACATAAAGAATGTTTTAAGATGAAATCCACTGCAAAATTGATGGAATTTATTGCTGTTTTGATGACATCACTAAAATCAGCAAAATACTTGTTCATAATTATTCTTGGAACTCAAAAGTCTTAAGTAGCGCTTATTTAACAGACATGTATGTGTGTACTTTACTCCCTGGTTAGATGTTTCACTGAACAGAATTTGTAAAGTGTAACTCATATTATATATGAAATTTATTTCCATGAAGTTGCATCCCTTTCTCAGTGCCAAATACTCCAGTTCTAATCTGCAAAGAACCCATTGCACTGTGCTGCAGAAATGGTACAAAATGGTACATGAACAAAACATGTCCATAAATTTTTGTTCCAAAACCTGCTTTGCAGCTTTCTGAAATGTCCCAGAAATGACTAGTATTGTCCTTTTTAATGCTGAACTACAAAATGGTAGCTACATGACGTTCACGTCCTAATGTATACAAGGCAGATTGTATTTTAAAGAAGAACATAAGTAGGATAGGATATGGTTGAATGAACTTTACTCAGAAATGGGTCTAAAAACTTATCTTTAAATAAAAAATGTTTACAGTTTTTCTATTTCCAATTTTACATAGCGGTTGGTGGATATTATTGCTTCTAGGCGATATGTACCAGCCCAAAATGTGCTTTCCGTATTGCTATTAACGAGGTAAGAGTAACACAGCTGATTAAATTCAGTCTGTTTAAAAGTTAGTATCACCATCTAGTGGCAGTTTGAAGGATTTTAGGTAAGACATTCTCCAGGGCAGTGTCTTGTTTAGTGTAAGCACTATCCATTCAGATGTTTTCTGCTGGCATTACACTCATTTAAGCACATCAGTTACATATTTGCCTAGCATATTAATGTCAAATCTAATTATTATTCATGCAAATGAAAGCTTCATAGTATTTGTAAAAAAGTTAAAATTAGTCTTTTATTCTGGCAGTTTGCTACCCTTTTCTTACAGATTCTTTCAATAACTTTAGGAACTAGACAGATGCATACCTACAATATATAATACAGATTAAGAATTCACATTCTTAGGTTTTAATTAGTATATTTTTCAGAATAAATAAGTTAATTGGACACAATTATTATTGTATTCTCTCTTTTTTTTCAATTTATGTCAGCTTTCCAGTCTCACAGAGGATGCTGTGTAACACTGCTTATATTACATAAACAGATCTCAAGAAGAAGATGAAATACCCTTGGAACTCTAGTTAAGAAATAAAACGTGTTCAATAGTATTGTCCCAGTGTTATGCACACCACCTCTCTAACCCATCTGTTTTCTTCTCCTTTTCTTCTTAATTTCCCTATTTTTAAAATACATTGGTAGAGGAAGAATAAAAGCTTTTATTACTTGGTGAACTATGGTAATCACAAATTCTAATAAATAAACATATGCTTTTTTAGTAATCATCATTTCTCAAAGTTACCATGTAATAGTAAATCACTGGACTTCACTAAATACTTGTTGTTCATAGCACAGAGATATTGGTATTTGTTGCTCTGATATACTACTTTTCCTTTTAAATTACAATAAATAAGCGCAGAGAGACAGACTTTACTTGTTAACTATTAGTTTTCTTTGATAACACAAGAAACCAAGTTTTTATTATTCCAGTAAGAACACAGGATTTGTCATGCCAATCACCCCAGTGAGCCATTAGAGAAGATAATATAAAATCCAAAATTCATCCCATCTACCACAGTTCTCTGAAACTTCTAGTTCCCATGTAGTCTCATATATTCTCTTTTCATCCGCTCATTCATGACATTTCTCACTCTTTTCGTGTTTTACTGATTCCAAACAGGAGAAGAAGCCTCTGTATTGCTCTCAGGAAACCTGGTTCTGTTTCCCCTCTTGCCAAATATCCTCTACCTCTATTCTTTGGAACAATGTTAACATCTTACTCCATATAAGAACTCTTCCTTTGCACGATTGCCATCTTTTTTCTCCAAACTCTGCCTTCTTCTTTTCCTGTTTGTTCCTCGTACACAAAAGATTCTGCCCACAGACTTTATGTCTCCAGCAGGTACTATGCAGTAGAGATTACCGCTGTCCTGCCAAACTATTAAACCTTTCCTTACCTCAGTGCATAGCATTTTTTGTACTTTACAAACCATGATACCCTACCATTACTAAATTGTAGTGCAGAGAATAGCTACAAATGCGGTAGACTAAAAAATTATCCCAACAGACCTGCAATTTTTATTATAGAGACCCCTGCACCTAGCATGTAAGAGCTGCAGCTTACAACATTAGGCCAGACTGTGTTGTAAGAGCTAGAAACATAGGAGGCCCATTCCATTTCATATGTGCGGTATCCCAACCAGAAGAGCCAGTAGAAGAAGATCACCTCTGACTCTGAGATCTTGAGTATATTATATCAGAATAGAAAAAGTCAATCACATAAACCTTTTGGTCAGGGAGAGAACATGGCAAGGAGTTGGAAGAAGTTGCATTCTTTCCCCATTTTCTTGGAAGGAAGTGATTTTCAGGGGAAACAGGTAGGTGAAGTCTCCACTGTGTTACAGGTGACAGACTTGAGCCTTTTGGCATCTATGGTTCGGTTCACTAAACAAAAGGGTAATTGTAAATTGCTAGACAAAATCATTCAGCAATTACAATACTTTGATCCATGAAAAAGTGTCAGCTAGCAAAGTTATAGGGGTTTCTGTATTTTTTTTAATTGTTTTGTTTTTGGAAAGCCAGCAAATATGCAAAACACACAAAAAGTGGGTAACAAACAGCCAAGGTATTACCCTCACCTGGTACTTTCTCATTTCTGTTTCAAAAACCAGAATTTCCTTTTTACTTAGGAAAAGGGAAGGGAGTTACATGTGGCATTGTTAAATGATTGAGTTTGTCAGCTTATTAAGTAACAGGTGTTAAAACCAGAGAGACCACCATGATCATCCAGTCCCACTTTCTACACATCACAGGCCATGAAACCCCAGCCTGTAGTTCCTGCAGATAGCCCAGCGTGCTGGCAGTGTAGATCTGTTCTGTATCTGTGGTCCCCAAACTGATGTTAAGCCTCCCGTGAAGAATTTGGCAATATTCTATGCTTCACTAAAGCTTCTCTTCTCATATATTACATATCTTTTTTATTACTTACAACTGGGGAAGGCAGAATCCACAGCCAGCTACTGGGTAAACTGAGTACGTAGGCCAGGTTACTGTACATATTGCATACACATTATATATATGTACATATTTCCCATTAACAGATCTTGTTCCTGATCAGCCAGAGGGGAAAACAGGATGAGGATGTTCATGCTGTTTATGGGAGTGCTGAGCATTTCTGTGCTGTGTGTTGCATACACGTGTTTGTGCGCGTGTCTCTTGGGAATATGTGCACAGCGTTGCAACCAGTTAGACTTGGTGGCATGGAGCTGCAGCAGCCTTGCCTCCATTGGACAACTGGATTTGGCAGCCCCTAACAGCATACAAATATATATACAAATCTATAAATTATGTATGTGTGCAAGTAATCATTCTAGTATTTTAGCTCAAAATCCACCTTACTTATTAGCAGACTACATAATCAGTGGTACAGAAGGCTCAGAAATTGCTGCCTATCCAGAGATACGATAAATTCACTATTTGGAATAACCTTTCCCGCCACAACTATGAAGGAAATCTTTTTCAGACCCTATAATGTGATCCATGCCTGGATTCTGAGTTTATTGGATACCACCCACAGAAAGATTTTCCTGGCTGAACTACTCTGCTGTTAATGTAAGTACTTTATATCTTACTCGAAAAGTTATCATCAGTGTGACAAAAATATTCACATTTTTCATTTCAAAACTTTACATATAAAGCCTCTTATGCATCTTCTTTTTATTTACTCACATATATCTCCTGACTTTTGTGTCTTGGTTTTATGTTTTATAACTTTCACAGGTATTCCTCAGTCACTGGACAGCTTTTCTTCTATAAATTTCAAAAATGTCTGTGCACACAAGAAAAATCAGATGTGTCATTTCTTTAACAGCTACTACTTAAACATTTTCTGTCAAGAGTTCTCTCACTCAATTTCCAACACTATGTTTATATTGTTTGGATTATTTTCTTTCTATAAGTACATTATAATGTCAGTTTTTACTTCCAAAACCATTTCAAAGGTTCCTTTAAAGTGTGTTACGTTCTATACCTTCCCCTCCCCTCCCTGATAATTCATCATTCATTTTGTTAACTTTGTTTGTTTAAGGACATTTTGGCATTTTAAATGCATTTTCCATTAATGTACCATATATCTAAGGTCTGAGCCAAAAGACTCCTAAAGTCAGAATAAGTATGAAACAGTTTCTCTGAATTCATCCCCCTCTAGATAGGGATGAAAGCCTGCTGCTAGTAACAGATGTCCGTAAGGATCTTCTTGCTCCGAACTGGAATAAGGAGAAGTGGGACCAAAGGCTACTGTCACCTTCTGGGACCTTCTGAGGGTTTGTGGCACAGCTCTGGAGAATTTCTCTATGCCTGATCCCCTGATCTAGCCTACCCGAGGGAGTGCTGGTACTCTTCCTTCTGCACCTGTCAAAGACTTGGGGCATTTTGGCCAACATTTCACAGGGGATAGAGGGGAAGATAAAAGTAGTCACACTCACTCTGGATAATCTAACCCATTGCAATAATAACATAAGGCCGGTTGCATACACAGAGCCACCTTTTTCCTGTATCAGGAGGCCAAAAAAATGTGCCAAAGTTAGTACAGTATCAACAAAAGCAACATCTGTTGCTCTAATTGTTAGAACTGGCAGGTAAAGGTTTGGGACCCAGCAGACTTCAGCAGAGACCTCTTATACACAGCAGCTAGTAGATCTCCACACTGCTCTAGTGTGGAGACTTATTAGGAAAGGGACAGTAGAATTGATATATAACACAATAGATTTACTAAAAGAAGTAAAAAGGGTCATTATTATTTGAATAGTTGGGTCTGAATAGCGCACACGCAGGAGACAAGTTAATAACTTTAATAGACTAAGTTTACACACAGAAAGGAGGACAGATCTAAGAGTTTGTGACCTACCACTGCTACCAATGAATATTGTAATCACGCACTGGTTTAAGAACTAGAAATTTAAATATCAGTCATTGCTGAACAAAGAAGCATTCCATTTACTCAGTACCATATTAGAACTACATGAGCTTTTGACATACTACATACATTAACCTTTATGCTAAAAGACTGAGTTCGTTTTACACAAGAATAACCTTATTATAACAACTATGACTAAATTTAATGCTTGGCTCATCTCTTTGTGTGATTAAAGGTTTTTAACCTCTTTTGTTAAAGGATTTTTTTGGCCATTGGCTTTTGAAACTTCTTTTCAAATAGGTGGTGATAAACATTTAGGAAAAGATGAACATGAAAGCTTATCAGACTACACTCTGCATTTCTGAAGCCATGTAAGCTCTCATAGTACACAATGATTAGCCTTCATTAAAACAGAAAATTCCAGATAGGCCTTGAATGATGAAAAAAAAAAAACACAGAACTAGTAGCATCACTAGACCTGATGAATATTATTTTTTTGTGGACAGTTTTAACTAGTGTAGAAAAAGAAATAGTCAGAATACTAATTTCTGCATTATTTACTGTAAATGAAGAACCTGAAAGTAAGTGCTAAACACACAAGTCTTCACATGAAAGCTACTAGCTATCATTTATTTTTAGTATCAATAAATCTTGCCTGGATAACACTGAGTATCATGGGATTAAAAAAAAAAAGGGGGGGGGGATGGGGTCATATAAATGCTACTATTTTCAACCTGATAACTTTTACAGTAGAAGTCCTCGCTACAAACAAGAATACAATTGTACAATTGTAACTCTAACTTGTGTTAGAAGTACAGATATGGAGATGGAAGTAACTGATGATACTATATTTGCAGATTTGCTTTGTTTCAGTCAGGGTTAAGGCAATAATTTTAAATGGGTTTTGAATGCACAAGAAAATTCTCAGTATGCTTGCCAGAAGCAGCATTTTATCTGAGTGAAACTAATCAAATATAATATATGGTGGAGGAAGTGACATGACTTACAGCAATCATCTTTGATGTAGTGAAGCTGTGTTAACAGTCTCATATAAACCATCTATTAACTTCAAAAACTGAGCAGAAAGCAGAGGAAATTCAGAAAATATAAAGCAGAGAAATTTGAATTGCATATCAAAATATGGCAAATAAAGAGAAGAAGGGTAAATATTTTGTTGTTTTTGTTGGTTATGAAAGCTGAAGAGGTAGATGGATACATGCTATGCACACCAAAGGGAAAAGAATGGAAAGCCAATGGTAGAAATAGCTGGCTGGTAGAAATTTGAAGTTTTGGCATTTAATTTACCACAGAAGATGATAGGTAACAAAGACTCAGAAAGGAAGAGAACTCTGCATTTGTTGTATATTTCTGAATTATATGCTGCAAATCTGAATTTTTAAAAAGAAATGGTATATGGTGTGAAAAACTTATTCTGGAAGTTTTTATCTTTTCAACAGTAAAGTTTATGTCAGAACTTGTAACCATATTAAACAAAACTAAAGGTGATTGAAAAACCACTACTTCCAGGGATTCCATAATCTTATGCCTATCTTGAACTTCCTTACAGTTTAGCTTTCTATTCCTCTATCCCATTTTCTCTTTCAAAACTCCTGCATTTGACCTAACTGTGAATGTGTATTGTAATTTTTAGGAAGATG
Source organism: Chauna torquata (assembly GCA_013399475.1). NCBI lineage: Eukaryota > Metazoa > Chordata > Aves > Anseriformes > Anhimidae > Chauna > Chauna torquata. Next base: position 115,943 of record VXAL01017331.1, read on the forward strand.
TCAGTGTCACAATCTACCTTAGAATGAAAGAGAAAGATCTTAAACATATTGTTGCGGAAGCGGGGAGGTGCTGGTGGTGGGGAGAAATCAGCAGTTGCTGAGCAATTATTTTATTTGTTAAAAGTGAGAGGTGTGAATGATACACATAAGCATTACTCTGAAGCATATATACGTAATTTTCCATGCAAGTGCCTTGAGAACCTTGTTCCCCTAAAAGTTGTACTAGTAGTAGGTAGTTTTCAGAACTGTATTTTCTATGCCAAGAAACTCACAGCAGTTTTTTGATTGAAACATATATCAGTGATGTTCACACCCCATGTGTACTTTAAAAGCGGAGAAATACTTAAATACAAGGTAAAGCTTAGTGGAGGCCTACATACAAGTGAATCATTTGGCATTCATTGCTTTAAAACATTCTTTAAAATGTTTTTACTAACAGTATGTGTGAAGGAAAAAAGGCACTGAATGATGATTCTACTATACACCACAAGGTAGCAGCAAAGCATAAAAGGAAATATTTAAAAGTAGCCACTAAAGGCCACAGGGGAGATGGAAGGAGGGAAGAAATAAACAAAGAAGCTTAATATTTTTGATAGATCCCCACAGACTAATTACATCCACGTACAAATGCAAGGAGGTCTAACTTGATTTAAATTACATATCAGGCAGCAAAAAGGTTGAAGTTATTACAGCACGCAATTGAGCTGCAGTCCTCTTTTTCTTGCCAAATCCTTGGTTTTATCAATTCATTGTGTTCGGCAGCCTAGCTAAGATATCATCATCATCACTGTTCAGTAGACGTGAAAAACCATGCATTGGTGATTAGGACTGACTAAATCAAGCATGTTTATTGCTGCCTTTTGGTGGATTTCCCTCTCCCTCCCTGCAATTCAGAGAGTAGGAAAAGTAATCATACTCCATTTTAACGATTTGTGATCTATGGATCATATTTCACTATTTCCAGTATTTCAAAGTGTATTCAAAATTGCACTCATTAAGATTTTTAGTAATTTATCTCTGTCTGTTAATAGTATCAGCTATTTGGTGTAGCCAAAATTAGATGAACTTTGCAGACCTGCTCCAAATGGGTACTTTTCTGTCCCCAGTTAATAGCAATTGCTTACAGACAATGATGGCAACCCTTGATGCCTGAACATCTCACATTTAAGTTGCACATCTAGCCACCAGATGGCAGATAATCCCCATCAGACTGACAGCTAATGTTACGATTCAGAAATATTCCAAATATTAAATGAGTTTCTAAGGTTTGTCAGCTGTGTTGTAGATTTTGTTAAGCATGTTATTCTGTCTATATAAAATAATATCCTCTCTGATTGGACAGGACATTTTCTTATTCTTTTCAAATGAAATTTCTTAGTGCTTTTGCAGCTCCTCTGAATAACTTGTCAAAACACTATTTCCATATAAATGTGTCATAACATTGACTCATTAACACAAAAGTAGACAGGAGTAATGAATGACAAGATTTTCTTAATTAAAAAAAAAAAGTGCCAGAATCTGCATTAAAAAAAAAAAAAGAATTCTTGACAAGACATAGATACTAATGGTGTTCAAAGGCTGCTGACCACTCAAAAAAACTATGCTTTCCTGAGGTGATTACTCACTCATGTAACTATTTTGTTAAAGATGGGAAGGGAAATTGGGTGAAAATTATGAAGTTACAGATATGTAAAGTTACATAATCTGCCATAGATTGCTATTACCAATATATAGGATTATAGCCATATAGCATAACATTGAGAAACTGAACATGTGCTATAGTCACAAAATCTCCCTCAGACAAGCAGGTCCTAAATCATAGTAACACATGAATACTCTCTCAGAAAGTTCTGCAGATATATCAAGTATGTACCAAGACCTGCAGTACAAACTTCTGATAATGAGCTGTTATTTTCCTCACCACCTTCAGTTTTCCAAGTGCTTTCACAGATATCTGGCATCAAAGCTATTATTATGACAGCACAGTTTGCAAACAGAAGCTTCCTGGTCAAGCAGACAAAAAATAATATAAAAAAAATCTTAGCTTCCTAAACAAAACCGATCCTGGCAAACAAGTCACAACAGACTAGAGACAAAGGCACAAAAGGTATTTTCCTTCTCATCCTGCTGTTGTACATTCTGCAACACCTGTCTTTCAGGTAACTCTTCTCCAGGATTTAATCTGTACCCAGCACCACGAAGTTAAAGCCATGATCAGCCAGTATGAGAGAAAGAAAAACTGAGCATCCAACACATACTGAAGAGGGAGGCAGGTTTCTCACTTTTCTTTTTCACTCCTGTTTCCCACAGTTTGCCAAGTGAAATGCTTTACTGATACCCAGCACAGTGAAATAGTCAAGATAAAATGTGACAAGAACTATCTTCCAATGTTCCAGTATTGTTTCAAATTGAAGAAATGTTTACTTTTCTGTTTTTCTTTCTTGAATATTCAGAAAAAAAAAAATTGTGAATTTTATTCAACCATGGTTGAATATTAGCATATATTAGCAAATATAATATATATATTAGAAATATAGCAAATTAGTTGTCCTTTAGGTGATCAAATTGTATTAATCTCTTGAGGTTAATAAGGGACCGAAACCACATTGCTCGTTGAAGAAGTGATATTGCACTACTCTCCCAGGTGTTGGTGAGTTGAGTAGCTATCATCTCAAACTTCTAGGGAGCAGTAAATTACCTTTACATTTTGTCTAAGCCATGAATTAGTACTGAGCTGCGTTTATTTATTTAGATGTTTGTATCTGGCATGTTTGATCATGCACAATTTTATAACAGGAAGTTCACATAGGAAGATATTTCACAACGAATGGTTCTTCACACTGAAAGTTAGCAAACAGTTTCAACTTTCGTCGAAAAAAGTAATTTCTAAGTAGAGATATCCCAAGTTCTGTCAAAGTGATGCTTGTGTTTCCAGATGAACAACACAATCCTCAGTTTATTTAAAGGGGTGTCAAGTTTTTGTTTTTTCTCCTGAAAGATTTAGAAGTAAATACATTTTGGAAAGGAGAATATATTTTTCTGTACCTTTTGAAGTTTTCCAGGGAAGTTTATGCTATAAAATTCAGCATGCATAAGCATGCTGAAGTGGTCCTCCCTCAGTGCACAGCCTGAGATACAATAAATTGAATGACTGAATCTCCAAATAACTGCATTAAAGAGTTATCCGTAATGTCAGTTGCATACTAGAGCCCAAACCCTGCTTAATCAAAAGGATATATCTTTTCTTCACTGATTATAAAGAAGTACAAATATGGTGTTAATTTGAACGTTGCATTCAAATAGTTATTTGAATTTTAGTTAATCTGGCATAAGTAAAGAGTGGTTTTGAAGGTAACTAGTTAATGTATCTCATCACGTATGAAATTCAGGAACTAGAACATTTACTGAAATAGCAAATTGATTTGCTAGCAAGTGTCTAACTTCCAAGTATATTTTACAAAACTTTCAAAGGGTAGGGGTATGCATTCCTAAAGAAATTATGCTGAGGAGGTAGCAGAAACTGGTTAAGAAAACGCAGCTACAATATCATTCATTGTATCTCTCCCTCCAAACATCTAATTACCATGAAAGACTGTTTTTAGTGATGCAGTCAATGCCACATCCTGGTCAAGCAACAGGAAGCTTGCTTAAAGCCTGTTTTAGGTATTCTGCCACCAGCTCAATTCACATAATGCCACCAGGTGTTTGGTGACATAAGAAAGACATATCTAATGTTAAAAACTAGGAAGGAAGGAAAAGCTGATATTCATTCTGTATATTTCTTGGGACTCAGGATTTTAGCCACCAACAGGAAACTCATTTAAAGATTAAATTGGTGGTCATGTTGACTCAGATGTTTGACAGCTATTCTACCAACTGGAGATTATTAAATAACAACTACAATCCCATCATTCAGCTGTTGCAAAATTAGAAGTTAATTGCCCATTCATTCTGTTCAGTTTTCTTTCATGAAATACTGAAATCCAAATGTAGTACTAGATTTTGAAGTCTCAGACTTGACCAAAGGTGATTAGATGAAGTCATGTCTCCACTAAGATTAAAAATTAAAACAGCAACAAAAAAATCCTCATTCCAAGCACATTGGGCTTGGACAGAAATAGATCCAAAAGTTCCAGAAAGTCAGCAAATTTGAAAGTATTGTTGCAACTTAAAAACTTATGGGCCAGTCCATATGCGTTATTATTGCAACTCTCCCCAAAGAGTCCCACGTCAATGGCTTTTGAAAAAAAATATATATATATATACATAAAATTAGAATATACCAAAATAGAAATGCCTGAATGACTCTGAAATTAAAAGTATTTTCTTGGTGTTTCTAACTTATTCTATAGCTTGCAAAACTATAAATTTGAAACTGCAATTTTAAACTGCTATTTCTGAGACTACAAATTTAAAAACACTTTCATCAACATCCAGGTGTTTGCTTGAATATTCCTGAAGAGTATGTCCCCAGAGAAGAAAGTGATCATGCATAACTATACAAATTTTACAAAAATAATTCCTGTTGTCTTATTCAGTATATGAATAGCTTTTAAAATAAAATCATTTATTCAATTTCTGTCAATTTCTGTAATAAAACTATAATTGTTGCTCCACTAAACTGATTCTTTTTTATTATTTAATACTTGTGGAGGGGTATTGCTTTTGTTTGTTTGCTTGTTTGTTTGTTTTTTAACAAACAGCAGCAGATGGTCACAATTTTCAGCCATTACAGTTTGACCTGACCTAGCCTTGCTCAAATAAAATTTCTAACAGTCTTCTGAAGGATTATTACTGTGTCTAGCTCTTACCGTTCAACAAGGTATTATTGACAATATCAGTCGTCCTCAGTGCTGAGCCTGATCCTTGTGTATAACTATCCAGAAAATGAGCTGCTTTAATAGAAATTACACTTTGTCTTTGTTTTATTACCACTATATTATCATTAAAGCACATAATGAGAACATACCAGTGAACTTGTTAGGCTTAAATTTGCAAAAACATATCTGATATTTTGCAAAGATTAGAAAATGACTTTAGAGGAGAATTTTAAAAGCTGGAAGTCAGCCTAAGTTAAACTTCTGATCTCACTAGTGTTTTTTAAATAAAAAGGGGTCAGAATTTTAAAGGGCACTCAGAATCTAGTGTATCCATTAAAAAGGATGAGAAGTGCTGAAGATCTTGAAAAACAATCCACATATATTCAAGCATTAGTTTAAAAACTTAAGTCCAGGCATCCAGCTTTTAAAATTCTGGTTAGGCTTCTTAATACACATGGTTAAATAAAGTGCTATTTTTGTCTTTTTACCCAGAAAGAAATCCATTTCACTCCCAGATACATCCCTCCATAATGTTTAAAATGTATGGTAGAAAGTGCTCCAGTACAGCATTATTTACATAGTCCAGCAATCCCATTCACTTATGAACACGAGCACACAACAGAAGCATCTTTTGAATGCACTGGTGTATTGGGTTTATGTGGCAAAGGTTTGGTGGCAGGGGGGCCACAGGGGTGGCTTCTGTGAGAAGATTCCAGAAGCTGCCCCACGTCAGATCAGAGCCAGCTCCAGCTGGCTCCAGAAGGGACCCACAGCTGGCCAGAGCTGAGCCAGTGAGCGATGCTGGTTGTGCCTCTGGGAGAGCAGATTTAAGAAGGGGAAAAAACTGCTGTGCAACAGCAGCTGGGAGAAAGAGGAGTGAGGAACAGCCCTGCAGACACCAAGGTCAGTGAAGAAGGAGGGCAGGAGGTGCTCCAGGCGCCGGAGCAGAAGTTCCCCTGAAGCCCGTGATGAGGCCCATGGTGGAGCAGGCTGTCCCCCTGCAGCCCATGGGGTACCACATGGAGCAGATCTCCACGCTGCAGCCCGTGGAGGAGCCCACGGTGGAGCAGGTGGATGTGGCCTGAAGGAGGCTGCAGCCCATGGAGAGCCCCCGCAGGAGCAGACTCCGGGCCGGAGCTGCAGCCCGTGGA
>VXAL01017331.1:122020-134505 GCA_013399475.1 Chauna torquata
ATTCCCCGTTCCCCTGCGCTGCTCGGGGGGAGGAGGTAGAAGAGGGTGGGTGGGGGGAAGGTGTTTTTAGTTTGCTTTTAGTTTCTCACTGCTCTTGCCTGCTGGTGATGGTAATAAATTATATTAATCTCCCTATGTTGAGTCTGTTTTGCCAGTGATGGTAATTAGTGAGCAACTTTCTTGTCCTTATCTCAATCCTTAAGTCTTTTTTTCATCATATTTTCTCCCCCTGTTCCTTTGAGGAGGGGGAGTGAGCAAGCGGTTGTGGTGGAGTTCCGCTGTTTATCTGGGTAAAACCAACCACAACTGGCAAAGTAAATCCCTTCAGAGGCAGAAGGCAGGCTTTCTAACAGCCATGCAAATAAATGTGTTCCTGCATATCTCCCCAAAACAGTCAGACTACGACAGGTTGTTTTACAATGAATCCATCCAAGTGAAAAAGAGCATCTGCATGAGTTGAATTCTGCTGAACTCAATTCATATATACTATCCATTCATATAAAGAAAACCCTATAACAGTTAGATCATTTAAAATTCAATATTAATACCAATGGCTGTTTTGCAGTCCTCACCACCTCTCATACCAGGCTCCATATATTTTTTCCACAATGTCATATTCTCATTCTGCCAAATAAAAAATGCTTTTTGTTTCCCTCATAGGAACTGCACTCTGCCTCAAAACATGAAAAATTTTAATGGCTTAACACTTAGATATTTAATGGGTTTTCAGACTCCAACTGAACACACACAAATAAACAAACTTCAGCTTTGAACACTAGTCCATGTACTAGTGGTGTCACTCTACACATAGCAAAGGTGTCTTATGGCATTTGCATATTTTTCTAGAAGATCATTTGGTTTCTTTGTATTTGGTGCTATCAGCAGTGCTGAAATTTTATTCTAGAGCACAAATTGCAAGAGTTTTTTTTCTGTGATGCTTTATAAAACATCCGAGTATCTCTCAAGAATATCTAAAAAAGTTAAAAGTTGGACGTGGAAGCAGTCTGTCAGAAAATCCTGGAAGAGACTTGATATTTTGTATTATGTTGCTACCTCAATTTTCTTCACTCAAGATCTAAAAAGAAAATACTACTGAAAGAGTTCTAAGTTCTTCCATAATAGGAACATTCAAGTAGCGAAGGAATGACTTAGATAAAACAGAAAGTGACTTTCATTTTATCAGTAAGTGGCTACAGAGAATTGGAGGTGAAAAAAAAAAAAAAGAAGAAGAAGAAGAACACGCTGTTGGAGATCCATGGGCTTTTGCAGTTACTGGCATCCTGTCTCAGTAAGCACGTGTCACTCAGCAATTCCACACCAACCATGAGCCTACAATTTTCACACAACGCAGTTCCTAGCACATGTGAAATATAGAGAGAGTCCAAGATTTTTCTTTTTCCGTTAGCTCTATTTTTCCTGCACTTTCTACTTCCTTCAGTTTGTCTTAGGCAATATATCCAAAGCAGATAGCCTGTTCTTCAGAACACCAGGCTACCTCTCCTATCCTTAAGAATCACCAGGTTCTGATTCACAAAAAGTACATTTTCTGCCTACTGCAGATATGTCTAACTGGTATAAGAGCTGGAGAAACTGGAGGGAACCTGTTTTATAGGACTACTGGACAGCTAAAGAATGACAAAGACATTTTTAAGCCCATGGTTCCCTATGTACTTTTGTTTTACCATTAATGAAAGGGTATATAGAATATCTGTAATAAAAAAAATAAATAAAAAAAACAATTGCTCTTTGATAAGCTATCAGTGGTAACAGATGTTATCATAACATTCCCTATTTAGAGTCTCAATATTTGCTCTCAGGCCTTAGAAACTCAAGAGTTCACACAGACTTAAAACAAAACAAAACAAAACAAACAAACAAACAGAAAAACACCCCCACATCACCCTTTCTCCTCTTTCTCCCCACTCGCTCTCAAAATGGACATCAATTTTGTTCATGTCTCATTATTTAGCTGTAATAATTAAAGCTTCCTATGACCCTGACATATAGTATAATTTATATAGTCAATGCTTTCAAATTTACCAGTAAATCTGCAGTAACTTACTATTATTTACTTGTTCATAAATGATTTCTGAAGTATTAAATGAACTCAAACCATAAACTTGGAAGTCAGGTCCATTCAGAATTCCACTTCTTGGGCTAAGTACCCATTGAAAGAGTACCTACAGAAACATGGGTATCTCCTGGTCTTTCATCAGATAGTTAACTTGTTGAGTCTTTCTTTTGAAGTGAAAATATGGCTTTAGGACATCCCTATCATACTCTGTTGTTTCAGATAATAAACATGAATATTCTGCTTCCGTATTTTGCTCTTTAATCAGCATAGCTGCTACAAACTAATCATTTTAAAACTTACAGAAATTTTATTATTCTTGTCACTGGTGGGAAAAGTGTCAGTATACCATCTATAAAAAGTACTCATTTGCAGTGCTTCTATATTTATTGCTCTGCAGCAACATGCACTAAAAAAATAACTGTGCATGGAATATTAAATTGACTTTAAAACTTATTGAAGTACTATTCCTTAGAAGAGGCTGGTTGGAGGCTTTATCAAATGATTTTTAGTTAGAAAAGTGGATTTGGAAAAACCTAAAATTTTGTCAGTGAGAAGCCACACCTCTTTTGTGAGAAAAAGACAGGAATTATTAAACCTATGCTCTCTCAATACTCAGCTGTTAGGTACTTTAGGATGCTTTGCATGCCTGTATTTCCCCTTTAAACTACACAAGAACACATAGGATTCAAGTTCTGTTGATATGGATTGAGAAAAAAAAGCTGTCGAAATATCTCAGAAGTGTTTGCAGCCTTCTGTTTGAGCTGCAGTGCTAGAAATACTGCTGGGCTTCCACAGCACGAGCAGCTTTTCACAGGCCTTCCTTAAAAATAATGATGTTCTCCCACAGTGAAAGATTACATATTTTATAATTTCCGTATATAAAACCGTTTAAAAGACAGAAAACAAGTGCTGCTTTCACAGACAGCTACCATTAAAAAAAAAAAAGTATGATTTTGAATGTTCGTGAAGATTTATAAAAGGGTCAATGTGCAAACAACTCCCCACAATTTCTGGTACTGCTTGATCTAACTTTAAGGTACCGTCTTCTAGCACGGATCCGCTTTATCAATTTAATGTTCCTGTCTCAATTTGTCACAGTTCTGATGTAGTGTAGTTTTGTATTAGAGCCTACTGCAGAGCTGAACTGTGTGAATAATGGATTTTTCATTGTGCTGGCTGAACCAAGAAATAGTCTTGGATCAAATAAAATATTTCTTTTTCTGTAAATACTTCATTTTCTGTTTTTGTTTGAGTGATTGATTGTTCTTGTTTTTTATTGCTGATATTTTCCTTTATTAATTTTCTGATTTTTTTTTTTAAGTTGTCAAAACATGAATACTTTGGCTTAAAAAAAAATTACAACACTTTTTTCCTCCCCTAAAATATTCAACAGTTTAGTTAGGGATTTATATAATACTTACTTTGCCTGGTTTTATTGCTGAGAAAGCTTTTCTTTTCTTCATGCCATTTGATCAAGCTCCAGGCATAGACAAAGACAACTACTATTCGGCTTTCAGTAATATCTGTTGCTAGAAGGCACAATTTTTTGGACAACATCTCTATGGTAAGTTTATTTTTGTTTCCTTTTCTTATCTATTATCCAGACAAAGGCAAATAAGTTGTATGTATTTAGCTTCCCAATTTGTTTTGTATGTATGGCAATAGTTTATACCTGAAACATTTTTCTCCTTCAAATTTAGAACCCCATTCTTGGGCCAATATAGAATTAGGTGGTAGATGGTAGAACATATTCTCTTGACAAAATGAAGAAAACAAAAACAACTAAAAAAAAATATAATCTGTCAAATACATTCTCTATAATTTCTGGGAACAATTGAGAAAGACCTATTATCCAAACATAGCCACTTCATACTAACGATGCTGAGAATAACTGCATGTGTTACTTCATATATTGACTGAGTTGCAAATAAACACCTTAAGCAGGGAGATTAGAAGATTGGATGCGATTTTCTCTTTCCCACACCCCTTATTTTTCCAGATTCTGAATACTGAAAAGCTGGGAAAAGTGGAAGCAAGTGGTATCAGGACTAGAACCATGCATTGTTGTCAAACAATTCACGTATTCTTTCCTCTTGCAGTCACATACAAACTTTCCTTCATTTTTTTTAAATGCCTCAGTAAAATAAAGCTTTCAAAAATCCAGAATTTACAGAATTTTTCACAAAAGTTAAAAAGATCTGTGACAGCTTATCTAAAGAAAAATCAGTTCAAATCCCAGTTAGAGGGATCAGAAGGAAGAAGTGATATTATCCCTGCAATTTCCCACATCCCAGGAAGTTTCCCTGCCACTGGGGATTGGCACTACTTCTACCGACTCATATGCACTGTTAAGCAGGCTGCAGCTAGCAAGCTGCCAGGCACCCTGCACTCACTGAGCGGGGAGCAGGACAGTCTCCCCACATCAGCTGATTCCCCGAAGTGAGATGGCAATTAAGAGAGGATTATCTCAATGGCAAAGTCCCTCTGAGTTTTCAGGCTCCTAGTCTGTGTATAGGTACACACACAGAGCACTTTACTGAATATACACAAAACTAAGCAATGGCATTGCAGAAACTGCAATCTCAAAATCTCAAAATTTATAGTTTGTCTGGATGATGTGAATTTAGACAGAGAATCACCCTCTACTAAATAGTGTTTCTACATTTTTCACAAAAATATCACCAAATGCTTAAGAAATGAAAGTTGGCACCCAGAAATTTTGAGCAAAACATGTTAGTTCTAAACATATGAAAAATATAGCCTTGATTTTTCAGAGCTAATCTGGTGGCAATAAAGATCTATAATCAACACACGTTGTAAATCCTCCAAGGTGTAAATCCTCCTAAAAAAGGAGAGACATTCAGATTTCTTGTATACTGCTTTGTGCTCACTCCCCTTCTCGTGTTTTCATGAATTCAAATCACGCAGGGGAGAGACTTTCTGTGATCGGACCACAACCTGTACGAGAACCTCTCAGAACTGTTGTTGTGCAGATTACCCATTATGATGGTAACTATTGAGCAACACTGATTCCATTTCATCGCAATGACCAATAGTTACCACAGTCTGACTGGCTGGGATATCTGTAGAAAATGGGTTGGCATATTTTTACAATGAAGTATATGCAATGTGCTGTACACCTTTGTTGAAAAAGACTGACAGTTATATTTAAAGGCAAGAAGCAGATGGAGAGTCAGAAAAATAAATAAAGCTAGCCTCCTTTTGGAGAAAGGAGATTAGTTTAGGCCTTATATCTTTGTGTGTGTGTGCATATAAATAAATAAAAATGCATATATACCCTTACAACTGTGTTTTCTCGCAGCTGTTGCTACTCTCATGGTTAGGCAAGACAATATAATATTATAACATTTAAATTTTCATGATCTCAGACTTCACCATCATTCACTACAAGTCTTTCATTCATAGCAACATTCCTGAGATCAACTAGTATTTTATCTCACTGTTGAAAATAATCTGTCCTATTACCCTTCAAGTCAAAGCTGAAATATAAATTCTGCTGCAGCAACATAATTCAAAACTTCCAGTGTGGATAATATTTTGTTCTCGGTAGCAAAGGATCAGGTTATGGAACATTTAAACAAGTGAGATATTTACAAGTCCATGGGCCCTGGACAAAAATTCTTGATTTCTCAATCTGATGGTAGTATTTCAGGCTTCTTGTTCAATGCAGAAAGAGAGTTATCTGTCAAACTATGAAATCTTACAGACTCAGAGATTCAAATGATCTAACTAGTAAAAGTGGACTGGAAAAGAAGTATACACTCTAGCTTTTGCTTCAGAGTGTACACAATCAGTTTTCAAAAGCTTGATAAGACAAAAAAATACAATATGTATATTAATCAGTAGTACAGGGAAATCCCTCAGCTTTGGCCTGATTTGAAAGTATCTGAATGTTATACTCTCTGCAACTTTGCAAAGAAGTATGGAAATAACTACATCATTGTCAGTTTGCTGCTACAGACCCACTTCCCAATAATTCTGGTATCAGACTCAGTTGGGCAGAAAGAGGAATTTAAATCTGATCTATTCGAACCAACAGCATTTGTTCAAAGGAAGTTGTCAGGAGCTGAGTGCAGATGCTTTTTCCAACACTCGGCTGGGGTTTCTGTCTAGAAATTTGCCTACAGAAATAGCTTCCCCTGAAGACTACAGGAATGCTGGGTGTGCAAATTTATTGGAGTCAGCCTCCACCACAGCAGGACATGGAAGGTTATCTGCACCTTCAGCCAAAGCTCTGGGATTTAAGAATCTCTGGAGACTGAGAAGACATTTTTAGATTATCTGTTGATAGGGAAAACAACACAACTAAGTAGTTTTATGGACTTAGCCTGTCATGTTTGTTGTCTACATCAGAGGATGATTGTTTACTGCTATACTGCTTTGTATGTCTAAGATTTGACCTTGTTTGTTTGGAGACAATTCTGCAACCGTTAGATTTAATTACCAGAATGTAGCCCATTTAGTATAACTCTATATCACCCCAGGAGCAGTCATGTTTTGGTACTTTGTTGCTCTGGTTAGTGTTTATAAATTTTTGAATGCTTACGTAATAGTCAACTCAAATCCTACAAAACAAATTTTGTTTGCTGCATTCAGTCAATCCACCCAGCTTTTTCTTACATGTTGCTATTTTGTTGGTTTGCTTCAGATGGTTTGACTTCTATATTCAACAGATCAAAGGAAAGAAAACATTCTTTATTATCTATATATTATTTTTTATTTTTCATCAAAATTTCTTTAAATCCTAAGATTTGTTTTTTTTTTGGGGGGGGGGTACTATTAAGACTTATTTAGAGAAAAGAAAACAATGATTTCATTGAATTCACTTTTTTTACTTAAAGTAGAGCAGCAGTGCAGATTTTTTAACATTCAGAAATATATCAACTAGTTATTCTCTACCAATTAAAATTATTTACTTATTAGAAATTGTTTAGACATTACTGTTAAAAGGATTACTGCATGCAATATGAAGTTTGATGTTCTTGGTTTTAGAATATGCTTGTGGACTGCACTAAATTGCTTCAAAGATACAATAACTCCCTGTTTTGTTACATCATCGTTTCCCTGCTTCATATAATGATATGCAGCTGCATATAGATGTGTTTGTCTCCCAAAAAAAGGAAAGGATGTTGACATGTAAAATATGCATCCTAAATATAACATTGCATATTTATGTCTTACTGAATTAAAGAACAAGAGCATTCAGGAAATAAAAAAAACACGCACGCACACACACACAGAACACCATATTAAATTCACTGATGTCATTAACAGATGTATCCTCTGCCTATCCTCATGACTTTGTACACCAAGCATTCCAGAAGCCCTCAAGTAAAAGATGCAAACAAGAAATGTTACCAAAGAAACCAAAAGCCAAGCCCACCCCTCCAGTTAGATAGCTGCTGTTAGTCAGCCAATTCCAAGTCCAGAAAAGGGGGAAGTAGTTCTCAGCTCCCCTGATTTGACTAAAGGAAGGAGCACCATTTACAAAGTGATAAAATTGAACTCTCGATGTGCCAGTGTCTTTGTGATGAGGAAAGAAATAACTGGAGAAAGATAACAAGCATCCACAAATAAAGAATAAAATGAAATCTGTACCAGTCTATTATCAATAAAAATGAAGCCTAAACAATCAGACTTTAGGTTGTTACTGGAGAATTCTGTAGCATTTTTTCCAAGTCCAAGAGGGATTGCTTAGTGGAGAAATGGGCTCAAGAGAGCACTTATCTTTGGTGTGAGACACACAAGTGCCATCAGCACTTGCATGGCTTAGGCAAACTGTAGCCCATCCTGTAATCATGCAGCAGCATACCCACAGTCTGAGGAATCTACCTGTCCATGTTTTCATGCTTACCCCTGGACTGACCTGCTCTTTGTCACCCTGCAACATCTACACAGTGAAATATGAAGTATCTGTCCAGTTCCTAAAAGACATTCCTGGCATTGTGCCTGATGTAGAAAGAAAGCAGCCAGTTTCCAGCAAAGCCAGTTCAGTAGTCAGTATGTGAAGCAGTTATGTGGAAATGCCACTCAAACAACAGCACTCAGCTGAAACAGACAGTAACAAACAGTAAGAACAAAAGAGGCAGAAGACTCACTCTACAATTATGTATTACGTAAATTATGGGATTTACCCAGCTCTACTGGATCATAAAGCATACTTGCCTTAAAGAGGTACCATGACATCTTTACACTACAGGTTGTGTTATAGTCTTTATTTACATAGAATTCCATCAATTATGAAGTATGGTATTAAGTGAGGCAGGAGAAAAGCCCCACACTCTCAATTTAAACATACACAATGAGAGGTGGTGAGCTAAATCAGGGCATTCAGGACATGAGGCTATAGTTTGTCCTAGACTTTATGAAAACAACCAAATGTTAGCAGGAAGGAGAAAAAGAAAAAGACAAAGTTGAGAACAAAATGAAGAACATCCCCATGCTGCTCTGCTGTGCCAAAACTTCATGTGCAATGTAAAAGAGCTAAAAAAGATAAAGAAAATACAAAAGGGATGAGAGACAAAACTGCTTTTATTTAAAGTCAGTCCAAACACAGCAGGACACAGACTGTAAGAGACTTAACAGAAGTAAATTTGATGCAAGTCTACAAATCAGGAGCAGTTAACAGCAAGTGATCACTCATTTATCTTCAAATACAAGAACCAGATACCACTAAACCAAACTAAGAAGTAATAGGCTCAAAACCAAGCTAATGTCTCCTCATATAATGTACAATCAACCTATAAATTCCATGCCATAGGATGCTATGAATGCTTATATTTTGTATGAATTCAAGAAGCCACTGCACAATTTCAGGGTGGAGACAGATCCATAACATAATAAAAAGATTTTATTTCTGGCTAAGGAAGCCTGGACCCATAAATTGTTGAAGATTGAGAGAATACACTGGAAAAGCATTCCTAGATGTCTGGAAGACTATACATTGTCTTCCCTGCACGCTTCCTGATGGCCACAGGCAGAGGTGAACTTTTGGGTGGATCCCCAGTTCTTACGCAACCTCCTGCCTGCTTAGCTGCAGATCTGCTTTGCAGTCCAGGGATGTCAAAGAGGCTGCCAGAAGGCCCGATCCACAACTCTCCTTAGAGCTTATGACCAGAGAAAAGGAATCTTTGTGACACTGGACTCCACAATAAGACCTCTCCAGCAATACCCTTATGTACGTCAAGATCCAAGCACATGTAAGGAAGCCAATGCAGATATAGTCTATAGTGTATGTGGGCCACATGCTGTAGTTTACTACACAGGAAATTAATCTTTAGTTTTGCAGAGGGGCTTAAATAGCTGACAATAATACTTGTAGTTTTTTATAGATTCTAAGTAGTCATTCGTAAACATATTAAAACAATGTTCATTAATTCTTTGGGAAGGACGATATAGTTTATATACTTTTCTGCTTCATTAATAATAGTAATAGCAAAGATAACTTTGTCTAGTTAACTACGAAGGAAAAAAAAGCTGTTTCTTAAGTCCAAAATCACTAAATTCTATGGAAGTAAAGTTACAATTTGACTGTAGCTGGGCAGGCAAGGAACAGAATTGAAAGGGATCGCAACAATGTCAAGCCCTCTCAGGAAAACAGCAAAAGTAGACAACCAATCAACAAATAAATTTGAAGACATTTTTCAAGCAATACAAAGCTAACCATTTTCTCCAGCATTTGGTCTGTTAATCCGTATATACAATTTTTTTTTTTTTTGGTCTTTCAACAACATTCCAAGTTAAAAGGTGATACTGATGATAAAACACTCTACAAACCTTTCAAATTCTGCTGAAATGCATTTGTTATGCAACTATTTAGCTGCTGGGGAAAAAAAAAGTCTTTATTAAAGAGAATCAGACGCTGCGTGTTGGCAGTAATTAAGGAAGGTGGAATTTTTGTTGTTTAGGCTGGGGAGTTCAAAGACTTCAGGCTGAATATGTTTACAGCATAGGAACGCTGTTTCTTGAAATTGCATTTTGTTTTCTAGCAGCATGCTGGCATGTGATTGAAACAGTGGGGAAAAGAGTCTCTATTTGCACTGAAAACCAAAGTTTAGAAAAAAACATTTAAAAAAAAAGTATTAAGGGAACAAAAATAACATGAAGAAAGACGAAACTAGTGCATGGATTCCCCGTACCTTCTATAAGCTATGCATAATAATGAAGTAAAAAGCCTGCACTGATTCCAGGCAGTTCCCTTTCATAGTAAAAGCTACGGGAGCAGACTTTGGGGAAGTCTTGACCTGGCCACAGAACGGTAGATGTTCATGCTATTCAGTCAGGTACAGTTCAGTATTGTTGAGTTTAATTGCTCACAGAGACTATTAAATCTTTTGTGCTAACTTCTGTTCTCTTAAACATTTCTTCATGCAAATGTGATGACACATTTCTATCCAAACTCTGTCTTCCATGCTATTTAAAAAAATATTCTTCTTCTGGCAAAAAAAAAAAAAAAAAAGTATAGTATAGAAAACTTCCTTAAAATATTTTAAAAGAAAAGAATCCTTGCTTAAATCAGAAAATCTCTTCAGGGTCAAACTTCTCATGAACTGATGCATACTTTTCTTGGCCACTTCTGAAAATGTGTAAGTTATATATTTATGTGCAAGGTACATATTTGAGAAATATGTGACTTTTTCTGTTCTTTAAAGACTGAAAGAAACATTTAAATCACCAGTAGCTGCAACAAGCTACTAACATTTCATGGCTACAGAGGTCCAGACTTTCTGTGTAATCCACACAGCAGGCCACTTCAGCATTATGGGCCTTTTGGGGGAGAACTGCCACCAAAAGAAATCCCAATGGAATCATAGAATCAACTAGGCTGGAAAAGACCTCTGAGATCATCAAATCCAACCTATGACCTAACACCACCCTGTCAACTAGACCATGGCACTAAGTGCCACATCCAGTCTTTTCTTAAACACCCCCAGGGACAGTGACTCAACCACCTCCCTGGGCAGCCCATTCCAATGCCTTATCACCCTTTCTGTGAAGAACTTCTTCCTAATGTCCAGCCTAATCCTCCCCTGGCAGAGCTTAAGACCGTGTCCTCTTGTCCTATTACTAGTTGCTTGGGAGAAGAGACCGATCCCCACCTGGTTACAACCTCCAACAACATTCATTACAAACCATATAAGACTGATTTTTCAATGCAAATGAGTGGGTTAAAAAAAAAAAAAAAAAAGCAAGTCTTGTGGTTAAAACACAGGACTGGGAGTCCTGAAAACATCCTCACGGTATTGCAGTTTTCTTGGACAACATTTTTAATTTCTGAAGCTGTTAGTTTTAAATCTTTCTTTCTTCCCAGGCTTATAATGTAGTGAGCATAGGAAAATTAACCATATTCATGTGTAAAAGGATAAAAAAAAAAAAAAGTACTAGATTTTGGAAACTGTTCTTTCAAAAATGGTGCTGAATGTTTCTTCATATATGCTTCATGTATACTTCACGTGAAGTATAATATATGTAGCTCATGCTGAAGTATAATATATGTTGCTCATGCTGAATGCCCGAGATAGGAACTCTAAAGATACGAAAAGATGTTACAGTACAGACTGTACAGATGTTACTACCAGACTGGCAGATAACATGCAGTCTCCGTATCATAACAAAACCATTCAGGACTATGTATACTACCACAACGACTTTAGGTAATGTTCAGATAAAATTAACAGATTTAATTTGCTATTAATGACTTACTATTAATATAATCTAGACTGAGTAACTGTTATGATGCATTGCTTCATCCATTTATCAGTCTTTGAACAGCCTGCCCTGCCTGTTCAGCTGAGGAAATATATCCTTATAAAATACTGCAAGAGACTTTGTACTTCTGCAAGTAAGTTAGGTAGTTGAGAGCTAGAACAAACTGAGATTCCAGGAATTTTTTTTCAAAGCAGAAGCAGGCCTTTTTCTCTTGTGGAAGGGAACCCAAGAGAGCCTCATTCAGAGGCGGTTCTGAAACCAAAATCAGTGAGCAGGATCTCACCCTTCCCATTTCTGACTTCCAGAGAAAACCCAGGACCTGCTGCAAAGTCTCTTGATCATTGTACCAGCATTTGAAAGGGTGGAAGAGAGCTTAAGAATATGCAGGTTTTATTCTCAACTAGGTAAGACATGACCAACCAAAATCAGGACAGCATCAGGGATGCAGCATAGATATGGTATCTGTACATTCAGGCCTCTCACTTCTTAGTCTGAGAATCAGTAGTCTGAGGCTGGGAGGGGACAAATATATGTATAGATCTCATAATTCTATTTTTATTTTTTAAAATTATTTTAGTAACTGGAACTTAGCCTGAATCATTGAGGTTTGCTTTCAGGTAACTAACTGGGTACACTGCCTGTAAAATTGCAGAAGAGGGAAGGAAATGCCAACTTGCCTTCA
>VXAL01017332.1:0-211607 GCA_013399475.1 Chauna torquata
TTTATTTTTATTTTTTTATCTATTTTTGTTTTTTTAAACACGTGGATGGGCTTTTTCTATCTTGCTGGGAAAGTTTGGCATCGTGTGTTCTGTGGTTCCCAGCAATTTGAAATATCTGCCTAATTTCTACTGGTGTAAATGTTGTCTTCAAGTGTCACTCGCTATCTGCCTTCTCCCTGCTTTGTCTCCCCAGGTAATTAGCACAATAGAATTTCCATAATTGCTGGAGATCAAGGAGGAGAGGGCTCTGTTTGCTTTGTAGTCCTGACAAATGGCAGATGTTTTCCAGCAGGCCAAATGCGATACACTGAGCTCTGCTAACTCAGGCTCTTGGTTTCGCACTTGTGTGTGATAGAAGCTCTCTGTTATTTCTCTCTTTCTATGTCTTCAGTATCTGGGTCTGTAATTCTGCATTTCCAAGTCATCATAATTCCTTCAGAATGGTTAAATAGATATGGAAAGATATCAAATGAAAGCAAGTATTTCTTTCTGAAATTAGCAGTGATCTCTGCCTCTCTGAGTTGCTTTCTATCTACTGAGCTTAAATGTCTGAAGTGCTCCTTACTGTCACCTCAAGAGATGTTTTTCTACCCACTGAAGTCATTAAAATTCCATATTTTTCAGTAATTTCCATAATTTAGAATGACACAGAGCTTTACAACATCTTTAAGATTTAAAGTGTTTTCTAAATCCTCCTTACCTCAGCTTCTATGAGAAACCCATCCCTTCCCATACCCTGCCAGTCACTTCTTTCATCAGGATTTACTTCCTTGGTCTGACTTTGCCCACAGGAGGCTAGGACAGTGTAATTACAGGATTTTCTTGCACTAAACAACAATCAGAATTCTTTCCTGTGTAGAAAAACCTGTGCCAGGATTTTTAAAAATTAGCCAGAAGCCAAGTGTTAAAGCACTGAAATGATGAACAACTGTCTGGGAGGGACTTTTGACAAATTGTGCCATTTAAATGCAGGCACTTATTTTCTTTTTAATGTGTTTGCAAATCTTACCCCCTCAAAATACGACCCAATCACAGATCTTAGTAGCTTGTGGAAAAATGCCGCTCTCTGTCTCTCTGAGCATAAAAATTGCTGCCAGCTACATTCCGTCAGCTCCTTCCTGGCGACCATTCCCCCGTCCCTTTTGGATATTCGTGGAAGGTCCCAAGGACATCTGGAGCTGTGTCTGTACACCACATGTGCAGGAGCTGCCAGCCGGCTTCTCCCTGGAGCTACCTGGGATGGGCACTGATACCCTAAATCTTCTTGCAAGAAGTTCCTGAAAAGGAGCTGCTGCAGAGCGCTGGGGCTGGTGTTTCTCCCAAATCAACCACAGCTGCCCCACGGAGCGTGTGTCACCTGTGGCAGCGTGGCGGGGACAGGCAATAACCAATGGTGCTTGAAGCCCGCCAGTGCAAACCGGACTTGTTGAAATGTGTTGACTAAACTTAATAGCAGACTGATCTCATGTTGGAGCGGAGCTAAGCTGCGGTGTTTGGCTGGGTTCAGTCTCGTCCTTGGGAGCCTTAAAGTTGTGCAGAAAGAGATGTTTTGTGTCTTCAGGACTCTCTGCTGATGGAAATCTGTGGGTCAGGGGCTTGTTTTCCAGCAGTGGTTGCAATAGATGGAAATAAACAGAGGAGAAGGATTCTTGCTTGGTCTGGCATCTCCTTCCAGACGTACAACTCATGCGTGTGTTGTGCGCTGCAGGGAGCCAGCTGGCAAAGGGGAAGGAGCCTGAAGTCCCTCTTGAAAGTAGATTTGTGAGTGATTTACTCATTGCTGTGTGTCTGGAGAGGTCTGCTGGTACTGCAGCAGCAGCCCGGTATGTCGTGGCAGTGTCAGGGGTACTTCTGCTGATGCTGGCTTGCTTTTCTCCATTGCAACTGCCATTTTTGCCACTGCTCCACACCCCTTTTGAGGATATTGTGCTGGTGGAGAGAGATGCAGGTGTCAGCTAGGCATGCAGGGAAGGGCAGGCTTGAATCTGGGAGTTCGAGGACTGCTCTCAAACCGCTGTCACTAGCTCTCTGGTGTCCAGGGGAAAAGTTGTCCTCCGTTCTCAAAACTCATCGGAACAATACCCTACCAGATCAGCTGCCATGTCAGCCAACAGTGACATTTAGTGTCCTCCTGAGGTGACATTAAATGCTGGATGCAGCTGTGACTTTCTGAGGCAGGAAATAGCGTGGTACCAGTGTTATTCCCAAAGCTGGCAGTGCCTCTGACACGGAGTCAGAGACACCA
Source organism: Chauna torquata (assembly GCA_013399475.1). NCBI lineage: Eukaryota > Metazoa > Chordata > Aves > Anseriformes > Anhimidae > Chauna > Chauna torquata. The sequence continues at coordinate 2,246 of VXAL01017332.1, forward strand.
GCTAAAAGGCAGTCTGGCTTCCTCGTTGGCTCTCACAGAACCACTGGCACAGGGTAATAGGCCCGAGCCATCTCCCAGGAAGACCATGGCAGTATTTGTTCTGGTGGTGTTTGGTGACACTCCAGTGTTTGAGCACTGAGGCCCATAGCAATACACCAGGAACTGGCCCTTTCACAGCAGTATTTGTTTTTAGACCGCTTCAGCAAAAATTAATTAAAAATGGTGACATCAATGGGAGAAGGCTTTGAAAATTTATTTTTTCTAAGTCTGCCAAAGTTATTTTGAGTGTAATGAAAACTACGAAAATAAACGTGATGACCATATCCTCTGTGAGAGGCTCTGTGTAACTTTATCTTTGTCTCGACATATGAAGTCATTTATCTAGGCACAGATATTTTTTGCTGCCAGCCCCTTCAGTGCTGCCTGTCCAGAGGAAGTGGCGAAGCAGGTTGGTTCAACGCTCAGGGACTGACTCACTTGGGAGTTCTCCATCAGCTTCCAGTTGGTTTCCTTCTCTTTCTTGCTCAAATGATGGATGAATGTCACCCACATCAGCAGCAATTTGGCTTTGCAGAACTGATTATTGAAAATAGCCTGCACTTGGTGTGGTACCTGCTCTACCTTTGTGCTGTCTCATTGAGCCGGCAGTGCTGTCATTTTCTATCCATTCTGTTTGTATTAGGATGGGAATGTGTTTCAAACCCAGCATGCTTTAGGTTGGTCTTACCTTTCACACAGTGTTGATAGAAGCAGGTTTTAGCACAGAACTGATTTTTGGACAGTCTACCTTTGATGTATTCCAGCAGTGAGAGTGCCTTATTTTACTGCCACTGGGAAGCTCCAGGCTGATGTTTCATGACTTACATTGCATAAATGCATGCTGCACAGTTAGCGCCATCACCTGCACATGTGGCTGGGAGCATGCATATAACGGCCATCAAAGAACAAACCAGAGCAGAGGAGCTGTATGACTGCTGTCTCTCCTCTCCCTCCACTTGGTGGGTTTTCATTCCTCAATAGATAGTGTTAAATAGCTGTCCCTTCAGCCTCCTTCAGGGGGTACCGGCCAAGGCACAGGCTGCACAAACAGCCCCATCTGCCCCACCGACCTCTGTCCTTCCCACCTGAGAAGTCCTGCGCTATCCACGCACCTGGCGTGTTTCCTGTTTTGCTATTTAAGGACCAGAAATGTTGCTCTTACCATGGTGCTGCTTGCTTGCTTTGGTTTTATTGTTCTAAAACACAGTCATTTGTTTTTCTATCTAGGGCTGCAGCGGCGATAGGTGCAGTGCAGTTTAAAGATTCCAAATATATCTTCAGCACTCCTGTCACTCTGACAAAGGCCTGTTGGGTCCTGGGGAGTTAATACCAAAGGGATAAATCCATCAGTAGTTTTTGGGCTACTTTACAGATTTCTGGGCAAGAGAAACCATTTCAGTTCTTGTTAGAGTTTCCTAAAAGGAAAGTATTTCTCTGAACTCCAGCACCTAAATAGCATGCCTTCATGTCACCAAATCTGCTCATCCTTTGACTGTCCTTTATGGGAGGGAGGATTGTAACTTGGTGAGTGAGACCCAAAGCTGGCTACAGCTGAGAGTCTTAAGAGGATTTTAACCAAGTAATTATGCGGCAACAGTTGCTCACGAAGAGTGCCGCTTGCCCGGCTTATGTGGACGTGGGTGTGAATCCAAACAACAGCCACGCACATGGATCACTGCACTTCTCTCTCGCTCCTTTGCTACCAACCCAAAACACAAGCCAAGCATCGATCGTGCCGGCTGGGATCATACTTACACTCCAGGTATTATTATTTCAGATGTAGAAACAGAAAGAGCTCAGGGAACTTTTGTGTTATTTTCACTTGGAAGATGCAAAGAGGTTAAAGGAGAAATCCAGTAAATATGATGAATAAATCGTAGTAACTGGAGTCATTGGAGACAAAGAACCAGGGTGGATCACACCTCCAAAAGTCTGGGGAAAAAAACTGTGTTTAGATCACGAAACATTTGTATAACAGAGATAGAAACAAAGTTGGGTTTCTGCTGGACTTCTGCTCTGTGATGCTTGGTTTGATGGTTGTGCTTCCCCCTGATTACATTTCTGATTCTGCAGAACAGCCTTCTTTCATCCCTAAATCAGTGACGGCAGGTTTCCGTCAAAAACTCACCCCAGCTCCTCCTGGTATGAGCAACAGACCGCAGGGTACTGGGGTTGTTCGTCTGTGCTGCATCCGGTCAAACCCATCGGACAACTCAACCGTTTTACGACTGTCCCGTCCTTTTGGTTTCATTGATGAGACTCTTGGGAAGTCGGCTTGAGTTATGCCAGCAGCGTGGATCAATGAGGCAGGATTTTCTTTTGCCAAAGGGTTTCTTAGCTGAAGCCACATTAATCAAAGTGCATGGAAATTTTACAGCATGAAAATCATACTTTTTTCAGAGTTTTCAGAGCTGCTGAGCTTGGCGCATCCCAGCCTTAATCCTGAGCATAGACCAGGGTTTATCTTTATTGCAGCAATTGGATATATAAATCAACAGTGAAATTATTTAACTAGCGGCTCACAGACCCACAGACCTTGCTCCACAGGAAGGCAGTGTGACACTGACAGGTTTGTACACAGAGGTGTTAAGAGGGTGGCAGTTCTCCTGCAGTCTGTGTGACTGGTGCTCCTGCTCCTTCATTTTCCATGTAGCTGTTCTGCCTGCAGGGAATCACTGAAAACCTGTTTTAAAAGTGGCCAGTGCAGAGGATTTGGCTATGGGTTTGTCCGTCCGTGGTAGTGAGGAGTTTGGAGGCAGTGTTGCTGCAGTGGTGTCCCTGTGGTCCCCTGGCTGTAGGGTGCCAGGAGGGGTGGCAGAGACGTGGTGGCTGTAGATGGCTAGGGTTGGTGCTGGGCCATGGAGGAACCTACCATTGAAATGATCTCACCATGTGTGTGCACAAAGCATGCTGGCCTCTGAGTGACAGGTCCTCGTGGTGACACACCGCATGGAGAAGCTGCATGAGGAGACAGATTCAGTTGCTGATCTTTTTTTAATTGCACCTGTCTTGCCATGATAACCTAGACAGTAAAAAGGATGGGTTTCTTTCTGCTTTTCTAAATTGGACCCCATAGCGATCCCAGAACTTCTACCCAGCATCCAGCCCTGGGGGAGGTGATTGTCTCTGCGGGCTGTGACTTTCCACCCCAAGGACAAGCGTGGTGGGCGCAAGCATGTGTGTTAATATAGCTTTGCAGGTTGCAATCACATGGTTTAGTGACCTAATTAAATCTCCACCTGTTTTATGTTTGTCACCATCAGTCTTTGTTTTACCATGTGACAGAAGATACGCTGGTGCTGAGATACTCCTGAACATTAGGACTTGGCAGCCTGTGCAAGCACAATGTGCTTCTTCGGTTTCATCCCTGCGGCAGATGGATTGAGCTCACAGCCTTTTGTACGAGGGAGCGAGCCAAAGAGCTACTGAAAATTAAGGGGGTGGCATTGTCAGGTCCTGCATCTCCCCCTGCCCACCCTGCATGTGCTCATTTGCTTTTTTTGTAGTGACATACTGGGGCAAGAAGTAGAAAAACCGCACATGTGGGATGAATTGAGGTGCAGCTGGAGGACTCATGGAGGGGGCTTAGGAGATCCTGTCACCGTTTTAAATGTTAATTTGATGCCAGAAGCCCATCTTTTTCTACAAATTGAAGTGGGGGAAGTATTGGTGAAAGCCCTTATATTCATCTTCTAAGACTTTCTGTGGCCATACCGAATCTTGGTTGGGGTAACAATTTAGGGCTGCGCTGGTTGTATTTACTTCATGTTTCTGGCACACTTTAAATCTGGACTATTTATTTATTTAAGACGTTAAGAGAGCTTGGCTTCTGCTGGACTGCATCTGTCTTCATGGTTTAGTTTTGGAAAATGACTGCAATCATGACAGGACTTGGATGCGAAGAGAAACCAATCTTTACCTAGGGAAGGCTGTGTCATACAAATTACTTTTTACCCCCTGAGCTACCCCCTGCGAGAGCCACCTGAGCCAAAGGGTGGGCATCAGACACAAACCAGCCGCTGGTCCATTGCGTGTGTGAGGGGTGTGGTGCGGGATGCCACGGGACCGCTTTGCCTCTGGGAGAAACGTCGGAGTGATGAGACCGGCTGTGCTGGCGACGGCCGAGCCCCTGACCCCGCTGGTACTGGGGGGGCTCGGTTTCACAGCTCTCTTCCTTTAACTCCCGCTAAGGAGTGGCACCTCCCCTGCTCCTGCTTAGCTCATCAGAGGGTTCCCATTGGTGTGAGTTGTCTGGGACCAGTTATGTCAGGACAACTCCTGTGGTGGACTTGGCTGCAGACCCACATGTGACATCTCCTACGCACTTGCAAGAAATCCCACGTTTCTTTGCTTTTGGCCTCTTCATAGCATGACTGTGGTCCTCAGCCATGCAAGTGGCTCATGGAGCCCAGTGGCCCTGGGTGGACCTCCTAAGCCTGTGCTACCACCTACATTTGTACCCCTGGTGCCCCAGCCTCTTGGGCAGTTTCCCAGCAAGTATGACATGGAGAGGGAAGTATTTACAAAGAAAAAGTAAATAGGTTCAGTGGAGTTCCCAACCATCTGTATGCTTGTGGTCAGACTTCTAAAAAAAATAGTAGTGCAGATGAGGTCTATCAGTACAGTACATCTGGAAATGTTTCCTTCTGGCCTGAGTTTGTCTGGGTTTTCTCCCTGTTTGGTGCTGTCTCTGAGCAGCCTCTGTTCGTGCTACTCCAGCGCAAGGCGCATGGTGCAGAAGGATAGAGTGGGTTTGCACTGCTTCACTGCTAAAAGAGATTGAAGAGCTTGGGCAAGATGTTGAACAGATTTTTCTTTCTTTCTTTCTTTTTTTTTTTCCCAGCAGATCTGTCTGGAAGATGACAACAGGTGGTATTGATATGGTCTGCCTCATGTTTTGAGAAGCTTTGGCAGTAACTACTACCAAATAGCGATGCTTCTGAGTCCCTGTCGTGCAAACATTTAAATATGTTGAACTGTGCTGTGCAGAGTCCCTGTCAAGAGACTAAAGCACAGTACCAGTGGGACTTGAAGGCATGACTGGTTGCATTAGTGGGTTCTGAGAGGGAGTAAGGAATGCATGTCCCATTTTTTAAGAGAAAGCCTGGCTTTTGGCTACTAGCAGCTGGTGTTAGTCTATCTGAAAACAACTGTTTTTTAATTTTATTTATTTATTTATTTATTATTGGAGGGGCATTAGATGTGAAATGTGTTGTCAAAGTGGGCTATGTGCTGTTGGTGTGGGCAATGATGCTCTTCTGTGCCATGGACGCACAGACATCTTGTGTTCATTTGTTTCTTTAAGGTTTTCTTCCTAAACTTTGCATCCCAAAACACAGCTTTTCCAGCTCAGTCCTGCACGGCTTGAATCAGGAGTTGTCCTCAAGATTGGAGTGACTGCTGCCTGCAGGTCTGCCCCTGCCCTCATCCCAGGCATGTGTTGATCCTGTGCTGGAGCGCGCTGTGGAGGCAGAGGAGCCCCGACCCCGGCCAGAAGCTGCACATGCTTGTCTTTTCTCCTGTGTTTTCTTTATTTCTTGTTTTATTTTTTTGAGCTCTCTGTTTTGTAGATCAGGGCTGTATACAAGTCATATTTTAATTCCAAAGATAGGGTTAAATTCTCCAAGAAGTGCTTAGGTCCAGCTTGGGAGTTTATGCAGACGGCTTTGACATTAAGGATGAAAGCATTGTATTTTAGCTGCTTGAGATTTACTTTACTGTGAATTAACCCAGACCTTAAGGAACTCCATTTCGTTTTCAAAGTGAAAAGATTCACAGTCTTTAAGCTATTTCTTCATGCAGACATAAGGTCAGAGTGCATCAATGCCTCGCAGCGTCCCCAGGCGCTGGTGCTGGCAACAGACGGCTACGCTGGAGACGATCAGACTCACGCGGTCCGTAGTATCTGGAGGAGCAGCGGCGCAGTCAACCCCTGGCGTGGCTCCCCTCGGTTATAGTGGCACAAAGACACATTCAGGCCTTTGATAAAAGCCAGGCTTCTCCACTTGTATGCAAGGGAAGAAAAAAGGAATAGAGGAGGGGAGGCTGTGTTTTGTTAAAGTAGGCACTTGGGGTTTAGCAAGAAGAAAACCCAAACCCCACTTTTATCTGGGGATCTGAAGTTGGAAGGACCCCTTCTCCATCCCTCCCGTCCCATCAGGTCAATGGACATTTCCACCCGTCACCAGCCAGCAACAGGGCCCCGGTGTCTCTTCAGTGCAATGGTGGTGTTTATAAGGAGGAAGGCCTTTTACAAGTATACCTATATATATGTATATATACACACACACACACAATCACATATATAATTCCCTATATACATACAAACATATACTCATTAGTGCTTGTTAACTTTAAGTGGGCAAACCAAAATGCAATGAAAACAGAAGAGCGGGGAAAGACAAACATATTCCTTCTCCTTGGTGAATAAATGCCAACTTCTGTTACTGGGTTTTGTTCTGTTTTTGCAGGTTTTATCTCTTCTTTGCTCCAGATTGGCCCTGCTGGATGATTTTGTGCCTAGAGCTCATCCTTCAGGACTATCCTTGTAGGGAATGGGTGATGGTGGGTGGTTCCATCCAGATTTGGTTTGAGCTGGGTAGTTTGAACCCAACAATATCGCTGATCTATGTTGCTTTAAAATAGATTTGATACCTAATTTTGGAAGTCTTGACGGCTGTTGTTTGGAATTCCCTATGTCTGTATCACTGCTGCATGTCTACATGCCCTTATTACCCTGAATTTCAGCCGGTTTACACAGTGAGCTCAGTGCCTCTGGCAGAAGTCCCACGCAGAGTAACTGTATTGAGCCAGCAATGTCAAACCTGGCACTGGTTCCCCAAGGAGTTTGGCCTTTACCACCAAATGTTGAAAATGTTTGTTTTTGCCTGGGTGTAAAGCTGCATTCACTCAGGGAGCAAAACACACTCATTGAAGCTGTGTCTTTTGGGATCCAAAATCCTATTTCATAGCATCATCCTGTGAAGGAGTGTTTTATTCTTTAGCTACTGCCCTGAAGCCTGATGTGCTAGCAGCCCCAGCGGGAGTGCCGGACCTCTAAATGCCTCACAGCATCCTTGTCAGGGCAAAAAAATATGGAACACTTGGCAGACTTTAAAGCTTATTTATACTGAAGCATTTAATGCAGTTTTTAAAAGTCCAAATGCACATTTTAAAAATAATGAGGTCAGCAACATTTCTTCTCTCAGTTGTATAGCTCACAATCCTTTTCCACGGTGAAAAGAAGAGCAGCACTGACGCCAGCCTGGGAAGAGGTGGAGGCTGCACTGCTGCAGGGCTCTGACATAGGAGGTACTGGGCAAAGACATCCCTGCCTCACTCACGGATCATAACGCTGATCCTGCACTGCCAGATTCTTCCCTCATACACCCCTTCACATCCCCTCTGCCCCCAGGAGTGACCCCAAAACTGTTGCTTCCCTTCCCAAGAAGCCAGGACAGACAGCAGGAGCATCTCTCCTTCCTCTGAATGTCTCAGGGAAGGCGAGTAGGAAAGCAGTAGAGCTACTCTCCCTCTTCTTGCAGAGGGGAGCACTACTGCCCTGTTTGGAGCACTAATGGGCAGTGCTTTCACCTGCTTTTGCCAGTAACTGTGCACAGCTGCTGCTCCTGATGAACCACCTTCATCCCAGCTGTGTCTGAGAGCCTCTCATTGCCCTTCCGGCAAAGTCTGAGCTTGAAGTGGTCCTGGAAGGTTTCATATTCATCCACTGAGCACTCATCAGGCTTTTCACCTAATGGCTTGGATGGAGCTTGAGTCCGGCGGTTTCCAGGAGGTGGCTCTGAGCTCTTTGTGGCTGTGGTGAGTCTTGTGGCATCTGCTATTTTTCAGTTCTTGGGAAGGTGCTGCAAAGTAAGAATTTGTAAATGTGTGCTTGCGCTAACGTCAGCTGGGGTTGCCTTTCAGCCTGGGAATGAGAGTTAAATACTTGAAAATATCTGAATCCCTTCTTCCTCTCTTAAAATATGGGGCGGGGATTAAGATGTATTGAGGTGAAATTCACTGCAAGCAGGGAGGAAGGCAGAAGTGTGTATATATTTATGTAAGCGTGTGGTTGAGCTTGTGTAAGGCCTGGTCCATGGGCGGCTGAGGAAGCGGCCTGCCCGGGTGCTGTCTTGGGAAGTTCTTTGTTTCTGATGTTGCAGGTGGGAGGCTGGAGCAAGGTGCTATGTGCCCTGTTTGCCGTGGGAGGTTGTGCGCTGCTTCAGAGGGCATTTTGGTCTGACTGACTGTACAAGCACGGTATTTTGAAGTCTGTTTTAACTCTTCATCTGTGGAGCTCAACATTTACTTGCTGCAGACCATGCTGTAGTCAGTGAATTGAGAAACACCTAACAAATGTGCATGTTAAGGAGAAATCCTTTGGAGAAGGGTGAAGTGGCCCAACTCCAAGAGGTTAAACCACAGGATGCTTCTGAGGGGTCTCTCCCTTCCCAGCTGGTTCTTGTTAATGCTTTGCTTGTGTAAGGTATTGCTTTTACTCTGGTAAAACTGCAGAGCTGGTGTGTGTTCCCCCAGCCTCCTGAGCAAGTGGCTTCAGTGGGGACCTCTGCAAACCATGGCTTGTGACCCAGCTGGTCTGTATGTAAAGAAGTGGTTTGAGTGTTTGAGAAACCTTGCTGAGATGGCTGCTCTCTGCTGACTCCCAGATGCTGGGGTGAACCCTCCATCCAGCCACTCCTGCCCAGACATCCGTGTCATTCCGTGGAAGTTGAGGCTTAGAGTGCTGGGGCTGAGCCCAGCTGTTGGCTCTGGTGAAACACAGCAAAGCGGGATTTGTGCAGGAATGCCAGATGGAGTAGTTGGTCCTTATCATAAAAAGGTGACTCCTAGAGCTGAAGAGGTTTTCTCTGCAAGGGGAAAAGTTAACAATAAAGCTAGTCAGCTTCTGTCTGTGGCAGCTTTTTCAACTCAGTTATGTGACTGCACTACCACTTGTGTTTTTTGTTTTTTATTGTGTGGAGTGTCTGTACTGAGGCAGGACAAAGCTTTATGGATGAAGGAAGCATTGCCTGGGATGGCTGCTGCAGAATGCAACAGAGCAGGGGGGCAAACCCCCAGTCTGGAAAGGGGCCTTGCTCTGTGATGGGCAGTGACTGCTAATTGTAATTTGCCACTCATCAACGTAGATAAAGTGTGAGCTCGTGGCCATTTGTGGGGCTGTGCCAGGCGGGTGTGGAAGTGGCTGCTGAGTGGTGCCAGCCTGTGGGTGGTCAGTGCCAAACTCTGTTCTCGGACCCCTGTGCTCAGTAGAAATCTGCAACAGCCTGTCTTGTTGTAAAATGGGGCCCTGGGTTTAAGCCATTAATCTCTTCTGTTTGGGGTTGTACCCTTGCCAAGGAATAACAAATGGCCTAATGAATGGGGCCAGCTGAAGTACGGCTCTCAGCTGATCAAGGCCACTTATTGAAGCTGTTTCCACTCAAATTAGGACAGTGATGGGGCCTGCGGATGATACAGCCATTAGCACCTGAGACTTTGACTAACATCGCATGCTAAAGGCAATTTGTCTTTATCTGATAGCTTTAACTGCAAAAGCTGGAAGAAGCAAGATGAGGGGACTGAGTGGCTGAGATCAGCCCAGGGACGGAGGGTTTGATTTCCTTCTCCTGACTGCCAGCGTTTTGAAGGGGAGCCAGGAATGCTGTGGGCCGTGAAATGTTTTTGTTTCGCTTCATCGGGTTTGTGCAGCCAAGTCCTAATCGGGGCTGTCATTTTCAGGGAGGGAAAATGTGAGGTCCATGTTTTGAACACCTCTGTGTGACTATTGCAAGGAAAGGGTCCTTCCCGGTAGTTTTAAGAGAGCTGGATATTAGTTTGTTTGTTTTTCTTTAAGTCAGGGAGGATTTTTTTTAAGCAGCACAAACTGATTTGCTGGTTGGAACCATAAATGGTACAAAATGGGGCTGAACTGAAGCTTTCCAGTGCCAAGCATCACACATAGCACCAATCAGCTGGAGAGCTGCAGCCAAAATCTGCTTTTTTCCAGCTCATCTAGGTAAAAAAAAAAATACATCAGAGGTGCATGACCCACTGTCTGGATCTTTATCTGGGGATTGGTCTAACACTAATGTGTTATCATTTAAGCTTCTACTTTCTGTTCACATGCGACTCTTCAGCTCACATCTATAAATAATGCATCTTAAATTGTGACTAGCAAGCTGAAGTTGTTTGTTTGCGGATATTTTTGGTTGGAGGAGCTCTCTTGGTTTGCTTGTCTTCCTCACCAGTTTATGTATCTTAACATGCTATTTCCTTCATGGTCTTCCCACCCTCCCAAAATGGATTTGCATATGAATAATTAAAAACAAAAGGAAGCAAATCTCCATCATGTCTTACCCAATGTGAAAGACATTTATAACTTCGGCCGGGGGGGAGACTGATGTAGTCTGTAATTCAGACCTTGCAGACAAACCAGCTTGTCACGAAAGCGAGCCTGCGTCTCATCTTCTCTTGCTAAATGCTCTGCTGTACTGCTTGCCCTTTCCTGAATCTTTCTGCTGGTTTTCTGTTGTTACAACTTCAGACACCTTCTCCCCTCTCAGAAGAGCTGGAGGGAGTCATAATGAACGAACTTAACAGAAGTATGCATCTTTGCAGCAAGTAGCTCAAGGACTGTGATTTGGTCAGCAAGCCCTTCCTCCTCCAAAAGGCTTCGGAGCAGCCCCTACTCTCGCCTTACCTGTATGCTACTGAGTTATTTCCAGGTCTTTCTCTTGTATGCAACAAGTCAGTTGTAACTTAGTCGGCTCCTAATGGTAGTGTGACTTAAATCCTTGGGCTATAGTCACTCCTAGTTTGAGCTTTTGTTGATCAGTATTGGTTCTGGTTATTGTTAAGAGATTTATTTATCTTTTATTAGGATTGAAAGCTTTTAATTAGGGCTTAGAGATTTTTTTTATTAGGATTGTGTATGCATTGCTTTGTCCAATTGCTGCAATGTCTCTTGTTGAGCAGATCACCCAGAAGAATATCATATTTCCTGCAGGCGGTTTAGCTGTATATTCTGTAATGTTGTGGTACCACTCTTTAAATAGATTGACCTTTCAGTTCCAGTTCTGCTCTCTTCTGCCAAAATAATTTCCTCCTTACTCTGGCTCACATTATCAAATCGTGAAGCCATTAGTTCTAGTTCTCAGTAAGGGCACTGCTATCCAAAGCTGGGCTCCGCTCAGACTTAACGAAACTCACGGTTACTTGCGCAGCCTGAGGCAAAGTACAGGAAAAAAATGATATGGGATTGAATAGCCCTGTCAAGGAGAAATGATTTTTTGAGCTGGATCATGGCAACGTGCTGGGGAATTACAGTGCTGTGCCTACATGAGGGGGACAGGGCAGGTTGTGAGTCCTCTTTAGGAAGAAAAGAGGTGCTGGTTGCTCTCATGGGGGACCTGGAGATCTCCAGTGAATATCTGCTGTGTCTCTGTGTAGTGATGCAGACAGCACCCGCTTATGACCACTCCTGCTTTACAGGAGGGACTTCTGTGAGGCAATAAATTGATTATGTTTTGGTAGAAGCCTAATGAGGAGGTGGTGTAATCTATTTTTCAGAATTGTTGAGTAAAACTTCTATTTGAAAAATTTGGATTGCTATTTCAAACATTGGCATAAGGGAAATTGTATTAAGGCTGAATTCGTCAGTCCCCTAACCCTGCTGCACGTGAACAGAGAGCAAGCACTGAGCAAGCTGTCCTGTAGGAACCCAGCTGGCTCTTGCCTTACGGGTTCTTCTGGTCCTGGCATCCTGGCCCTGCGCCTCTTCTGCAGCTCACACCAGCGCAGAAGATCTCGCAGAAATTGTGAACCTGCTGGGAACCCTACAATTTGAGTATTCATTCTCTTTGGTTGAGTGCATTATTCTGATGCTGTTAGTCTTCTGTAAGCATCCCACTGCAAGTCTGCAGCCTCCAATGCAAATCTGCAAAAGGTGAATGAGAACATGCTGCGCTGAGCCACTTTAACTTATTTTGCATGGCCATAGCTTGGATCTAAAATAGTTATTGTGACTTCAAGAAACAGTCCTAGTGATTGAAGCATGTCTGAATAACACATATGTTCTACTATCTGTGTTAGACCCTCATGAACTAGACTTTTTGCAGATATTCACCTTCTGAATCTTAGTTGTTAATGCAGGAGACCAAATGGTGTGTGTTTGTAGCAAAACTGGTGATGGTGCCTGTCATGCTGAGGGATGCTCGAGGCATTGCTGTTAGCAAGGTGGCTGGGGAAGGAGGGAGGAATTTGGAGTGGGCAGGGGGCAAAGCAACAAACCCTGACTGGCTAGATCCTTGTAATGGTTGTAATAGCGTACGGAATATTGGCTCACATTGAATGAGGAGATAGTCTTGGCATAATTCAGTGAAGAATGTGACTCTTAAAAATGTGGGGCTTTTCTTTAGATTTCTTAATACGCTAAATCTATGGCTTTGACCTTTTAATTGTACAGCTCAGATGTAAAAACTTTCCACCAGATCCTGGCAGAAATCCCAGCAAACTGTTTCAAATAGAGAAGTGTAATGTGGGGGTGTGTGTGGGGGGGTGCTTCTTGCACTTGTAAATCCTATTGTTTCAGAATTTATCAGCTATTATTGAACTCTCCAGGCTTTATAAGAAGCAGGATAAGTGTTGCAAGTCTTAGTGATAGTGTGGAGGAGATGTGGTAGTGGCACTTTTTCTTGAACATAAAGTAGTATATTTGGTGGCTAAGGAACAGGAAGCTTTTGACATTGGTTTGGCTTTTGTATGGTTAGAGAGGCAGCCATCTAGTCTTTGGTGTTCAAGACTGAGCTAGATGTTACAGTTTCAGCACTGCTGCTTTGAGTCTTATTCACTGGTACCTTCTTGCAGGGAACAGACTTTCCCATCTGTTTAGTGAGCAGTACTGGACTTAGTTCCTTTTGTATCCACCTTGCTGCCAGAAAAGTTAGGAAGTATGCATAAAATCTACAGAATATGCATAGAATCAATTATGTATTTTCTTAATTTTTTTTTTGAGTTTGGTCTAACAGGCAAGCTCCTTCAGATGAGGGATCTCAGCCCTGGAGCTTCCACGTGTCTGGAGTGTGCCTAGGGAGGTGGGGGAGCCAGAGTGGCTGTTTCTTCCCGAAAAGCAGCATCCTGGCTCTGTGTGCATGAGATAGGCTCTCCCTTAGTAGAGTGCACTGCTCTGGGAGATGAAAATGGAGTTGGAATGCAACTCACAGATTGTCCTGAGCAGTTGCTGTCTTGGATGCTTTTGGCATTGAAGATTTCATGGGACAGTGGCTGCCCGAGCCCGATGGGTTGGGGGCAGAGGAGGAGCCTCTGCTTGCGTTGCGCTTCGTGGCCAAGCTTTTGCTTATTTTTCACAGCTTTAGGGCTGGTTGTCAATAACTTGGTGAGGGCTGTAGAAATGGAGGGAAGCTGCTTTGGCCCATCCTTTTTCCACTTGCATGGTATCAGCTCAGTGATGCTGCTTCACAGTTCTTGTGCACAGTCGCAGTGCCTAGGGGGCAGGATGGAAAGAATTCCGTACTTCAGAGCCTGCCACAATCCCCAGATTGGGTGTTAATATAGTCTGAATTATGATCAAAGAAGTGTGGTGATGGTCATTCCCATTTCTCCGTGGGGTGCCAATATCAGGCTAACCGAAGCAAGACTTTTGCACTCAGATTGCCTGTAGCACAGCTGTCTTGAATGTGGTGTCAGATCAGTTCAATAGCTTTGGGGGAATTGTAGGCATTATCAGACAGAGCCTTTGTTGTCTGAACAGCTCCCTCATCCCAATGGAGACTGGAAAACCAGCAAGGGAAGATGAACATAGAAAATCCTTGTAATTGGGCTGGTAAATCCAGGACATTCAAACAGGGTTCAAACCCCAACCACGCATCTTCCCATTACCCCCACAGAATTTGAACTGATGAATGTATTGAATCCAGAGAAGATGGATGGGTGACAACAGAGTGGCAATAAATGAAATTCCTGCATGGGAACATGAGGCTGGAATAAAAAGGGAGGGAGGACTGGTCCACAGGCATGGCTGCAGCTGTAGGCAAGAGCATTTGGAGCTTGCAAGGGCTTGAGGACTGGAGCAAAGAAGCATCACTGGGAGTTTAGTGCTGCTGTAGCAATGGAGAGAGCAAGGGGATTAAAAAACTGTTTGCAGATCTCCAGTGGTGTGGCCAAGCTGCCTGCAGTGGCTCTGCGCTGTGGTTCTGGCATATGGGAGTTCATCCTATCCCCTCTGTGTGGGCACGTGGACCGGCATTGCTCCTTAGGGAGATGGAAGCTCTAGAAGTGCTGCTTGGCTTGTCTGTCTCTGCTCCACATCATGCAGTTTTCCTTTGGTGCCAGTTAAATATTGATCAAGAGAACTGGTTTTTCTGTGTGTGTCTGGCTGGGCATGAATTCTGTAAGGGCTCTTCCAGAGAGCTCTGGTATCTGAAATCACAGCAAGGCACCTCTGGTGCTTTGCTGACATCTCAGGTTCCCATTAGCGTGGAATTGCTGTTAGTGTACTAATTGTATTTCCCCCACACCCTTTTTTTTTGCCTGCAGGAAAACGTATGGTTTTTTACAAACCCTGTTTGTTATTCTGCTCTGGCTTCACAGAATGCCTGTGAAGATTGGTCTCCATGAGAATCACTTGCAGATAATTTTCATTGCAAACAGAATTCTGTAGTACATACATGTGCAGCCGGGTTGGCTTCTCCACGGAGCATATGTAATGGTTTCTAGATGGAAAGGAAAGTCTGAGATGAAATAGATCATGACATGACATTTTCAAAGTTTATGAAACAATAAAACACAATAATCATGGTTAAAATTCGATAAATATGTGGTGGTGTTTTTCTAGCACAGGGTACGGTTCTGCAATAAACCCTAATTAATACAGTCTGTGTTAAGCAGATTAATTCCTTCTAAAATCAGAAACTTTCCATGCCCTGAACTCAGGCAAACATGTGTTTCAGCAGCCAGTGTCTAACTCAAGGAGTACAAATCTTTTTTGCTATTTTGTTATTTTTAATGTATGCCTTGAGCAAGGACAAAAAAAAGGCTCAGAAACCGCTCTGGGTGGCATCAGGCTCTGGCTGTGTGTACACAACCTCCTTTCTCACTGTGAAACATGTATAGCTTAATACCTGTCTATATGGGTTTGTGTAGATTTGTTTTCTCCTGTAAGCAGTGACTTCCTCATCAGCTCTGATGCTTTTTCCCCAGCGGGCACAATTCCCAGCCTTTTTCCCCCAGACTGGAGCATGTGGCTGTAGGAAGAGACGCAAGCTTCCTTGGGAAGTAGTGTCTTGAATGAGGTGAGCTGCTGGAAGTAGTTTGAACTGAACTTAATGTTGCCTCCAGCTGGGAAGATGTATGCTGTTTTCTTCCTGCTCAGAACTTTAGTTAGGAGTAATTTGGCTACTCATTGTTTGGTAAAGCAGAATTTCAGAATATAAAAGGTGTGGGACATCAGCGTACAGTGGGAACTGCTTAAGGGGACCTGCGTTTCAGCAGCAGGGAGAGCATTTGTCTCCAGGTCTGAACTTCCAAGGCTGTTTTCACATCAACACAAAATGCTTCCTGGGTGACATCTAAAATTTCTGTTGTATCAAGCCTTTAATTTCTCGAAAGCTGGAAGGGTGCCTGGGTTTTCTGCATTGCTGAAATGAACTTCGTTCTTGCTACATATACCAAATAGGATCTGCTCTGAAAATGCACCCTTTCACCTCTATCCAGCTGTGGTTTTCCTAATGTGTGTATTTGAAACAGACCTAACTGCCAAGGAAAACACTAACTCTTCCACTTGCTGGGAAGAGAGGATTAAATTCTGCTTCCTGATGTGATGGTGGCTGGATTTCACACAGGTAGTTCAGACCTAATAAAATGCTGTTCTGGGGTTTGCAGGAAAAAAAAAGAGACTTTATATTGGCACTAACTTGTGGCTTGGGAAGTGTGTACTTTGGCTTTGGTCGTGCAGATTTTGTCTCACTGGAGCAGGGATGCCCAACCTCATACCACTGGTGTAAGGAGCCCCTCGCACAGCTGCTGCTCTGCTGTATAAGTCATCAACAACGTGACTTGCAAAAACAGTCCTCTGAGGTGAAAGAAAACTATCCTCCACCTAATTCTGTCAATATTCATCAGAGCTCTGTGCTAGTAAGGTTTGCATTGTGGTAAATAGAAGAAGCAATAATGGTTGTATTGCATCTTCCATTTGGCAGCAATGCCTGGGGTGTGACTTGGTAAAAGCTGAAGTAGTACAGCTGAGCGTGATGGGGTCTCTTCTCGATGCAGTAACCTGGTGGAGTTCAGTGATGTCGTGGCTAAATAGGAGCTCTGTGCTCAGCAGCGACTGATTGCCTGCAGTCAGAAGTCCTAGCAGGCTGACAGGCATCTGATGCTTGCTATAGAAAGCCAAAGGCAAACTTCCCACCAGGAGCGGGGACGGGAAATAACTTAAGCAAATGTTTCTTTAATATTCAGCTTACTGGTGTGACAACCTGTGCTCAGAGCTGGCTTTGGGCTATCTCTGCTCCATGGACACGATTAAGACCGATTGTCCAAAGAACATGGGATTTGCTGCAGAGGAGTTCAAGTAGCTGTAGGTTTACAGAGGATAGTGTGAATCTTTACATGCAAAAATGTCTTTGTTACTTTAGGATGTATAACTCAAAACCTGATAACGTGCCACTGAACATTTCCTGAATTAATATATCAATGCCTTGTTTGTTTACTAAACTGAGTTTATCGTGTCCACAATGTTTATGGCTGTTCCTGGAATCCTTCAGACAGGCACATTGATGTGTTTTCACATACCTAAAATTTTAAGATCTAATTGTTTATCGAGTGTTTAACCATAAAGAACTGTGCCAGACTGAATTCTCACACTGGTGCCTGTATACACAATAAGTGTTTCTGCTGTGAATGCTTTCTGTGTTACAGCACACGTAGCCTCTAACACTGACTTCTTCTTGCCACCCCTTACACAGGAGCAGTGCGTGTATAATGCTTGCACAAGTGTGTATGTACATGTGCATAGCCATACTTAAAAATAGCATGTTTTTCCTGCTATAGAGTGATGTTTGAAGCAGGTTTTCAATAATGGGAGAAGAACTATTGCCGGGGCGGGGGGGGTATGTGTGTAAAAAGTGTATTAGTGGCAGAAACTCAGCAAGAAGGTCTTGCTTCCCTGTTGCCCTCTTTCTTCAAAGCATGCACAGTACCGGAGAAGAGATGTAATAATGTGTAAATGTGACTAGCAAACATCCAAGTCTTTTATGTGTTGGTATGAAATATTCCTGAATGTTTCTGCCTTGCTGGGCAGGATTCAGTCAGGTTGAGTATGAAATACCTGCAGACCTGCTCTTTCTTCCCATCTTACACCCACAAGCAAACGTGCATAGTAGTACTGAAAAATTCCTAAAAACTTTGGTTGTTTTATTCCCTTGTAACACGCTACAAGAGTTTCCTTGCAATGCTTTTGAGGCCTGGAGATCCTGCAAATGTGCCTGACGCTTCAGTGCCCAAATTAGCTGCTTATATCAGCCATGGGTGCCTGAGTGCTCCCTCTCCTCCTGTAGCTGTCACAGGAGCACTGGTCCTATATGATATCCTCTGTTGCACTGATTCAGATGCTGGTGGGGCTGCATCCTGCCTTTGGGGCTACTTTGGGTCCTTTCCCTTTTGTAAGAGATGGTGAAATCTTTCTGAGCTTCTGCCAGCCGGCAGGCTCATTTCAGTGCAGCTGTTGTGCAGCATGGGGCTGTGGCTGCCAGTGCCCAAAGCACCATGGGTTTCTCCTGACCTTCCTGAGACAGCGACACAGCTTTTAAATAGCCATTATGCCCCTTGAAATAAGTGGCTTGTAGAAGTGGTCTTGTCCTGTTGTACAGATAACCAAACTGAAGCTATGTACAGCTGCTGCTTTGTGGCTTGCTTGTAAGTGAGCATCCTAGGTCTGTCTTACCAGAGCTGTGTGAAGAGGCCAGCCAGCGGTAACAGCTTCACAGCTAGCTGTGTCTGTAAGACTTCAGATGAGCATCATGTACTTTTCAGACCTGGACGGTATTTTACGTACTTATGTGTATTGGTATTTGCAGTTGAAGTGGGGGGAAGATTGTGTCCTTGAATATCTACATGTGTGCTTTGGGAGGGCACAGGAAGCTCGACAGCCAGGAGGAGTTTACTGCGGTAGGATGTGTATGTAAAGTCCAGAACCACCGAGGCTGAAGAAGAAAGCAGTAGTCTGGCTTGTTATGGGGACTGCTGCAGAACTGCACTGAGGCATTTAAGTTTTAAATTGATTTAAACAAATTATCCATAAGAAGCAATAGGTAGTGAGAAATCCGGTGAGTGAATAATTTTCTCTGCTTAGAATGGCTTCCAGTTTTCTTTTTCCTCTGAGTACCAAAAGGCCTTCAACTAATTCTGACCTCCAGGTTGAATGAATACTTTAATGTGTCTATTGCTTAACCATGAGGAAAATCACTTGGAAAAATGTTTGGGGGTTGTTTGGAAAACTAAATGGCTTGAATAGTTTCAGCCTGAAAACACCTCTGTTTACATTAACACTTCTCTCATTTCCCCAGTACACTGTTTCTTTAGTAAGTGCAGTAGTAAGAGAGGGAATGTGGTAACCTGTAAGTGAGATGGTTGACAATGCAGATTTTTTACCCCTCAGGACAAAATATAGTCCCGAATTTCTGTGATTCTTGTTGGAAGGAATGGTGGTGTTGAGGCTACATGAGAAACACAAGTCTGTCTGAGTACACTCCTGTGACCGGCGACAATGTAAGATGCTGCTTAGGACTTGCAAGTAAGACTGAAAACTGACATAACAGTGCCAAAAATACTGTCAAGACATTAACACCTCACTCCTGAAATCACATTAGTGAGTTCATAACTCCACCTGCTTTGCAGCTGAATTCATTTTAGATGCATGCAAGTGCCTTTGATTGCTGGGAAGGTTTCGTTGCAGCAAATGGTCCTTCCTTTCTTCCTTCCCTCAAAGGTCAGTTGCTGCAAATCTGCAAAGCAAGTGACTTATCCAGCCTTAAACAGAATCCCTCTTAATGGCATGATATAACCCTGAAGGTATGTCACATAAGGTCAGGTTTTAATTCCCTTTGCCTATCTTTTGCTTCCTCTGGGAAAGTAACCATTATTGTCCCATGCTGTGGGAGAAACGATAACTACTGGCTTTCCTCTTCTTCCCTTTCCCTTTCTCTGGTTTTCACCTGATTTACCTTCTGGTTCTGAGTTTCCTCCTCATAGCACACGGCCCCGAGAGCCCTCAGGGTTTGTGTTGTGGGTCCCCTCACCCCAGCAGGACTTGCTGGCCCATGCAGAGGTCAGCGCTGTGGCAGTGCTGAGTTACTCAAATATACAGCAGGTTACTTAAACACCAGCTTTTCTGCTGTAAACCTTTGAGCTCTGCCTGGACCATTGGTAGGGAGGTGCTGGGGCTGCTGTCTGTACTGTGGGTTGGGACCCTGCAGCCGTGGGGTCAGCACTAGGTGGGCACGGGTTATTTTGGAGCATGAATGCTTGTGAAGCCTGACTTCTGCCAGGTCCCTAGCTGGTCTGCAAATGAGCATGCCTGGCATCTGTGAGCCTGGCTTCAGTCCTAAAGGAAAGTCTTGGGAGAAAGGCAAATAGTTGCGTTCTGCTATGAGGAGTAAGTTGAAAAAGAAGACGGGGAAAAACCCCTCACCATTGCACTCATGTACGCTTAAACTTTCCCGTCTAAACTGGCAGTTTGCAAGTGCTACGCAATGGTCTTACCTGAGGGACACTGTCATGATTTGGTTGTGTTGAGGGGGATGATCTAACTCTCCAAGTGGAGTCCTTTTTATCCCTATATACCTGTAATCAAGAGATGAATAATGAAGTTCTTATGCATGAGAAGGGACTACCCTTTTTGAGTAATTTTTACTAGAGAAAAGATTGTTTAAGTAACTGTTTGTAGTGATTAGTGATGAGTTTTTGGATTGAATCACTAGCAGATGTTTCTTTTGAGTGACCTGTATGAGAAGTGTGTGTTTTCATGCTAGGTGACTCTTCAGGGTACCCGTGAGGTAAATCATGTCTTTTTTTTTAAAACAAAAAAACAAAAAACAAAAAAAAACAAACCTAACCTCTGTTGTGCCAGAATGCCATGTGCTTATGAAATAAATGACAGACGGCTCTGTTGGCCAAAGCAGCTTGGGATTTACATAAGTGATTTTATACTCTTGCAGCCAGCAAACATCAGGATGTGGTTTCCATACAGGTTTTCGTACTAATTGAGTTATACATGAAAAAACTAACATGATACAAAATCAACTTCATTTTCATAGACTGACTGGAGGAAAAAATCGACCAGAGGCTATCTCTGTGGTTCATTTTAGGAACTGTTGGTTTAGAAAATGGGAAGACTTATTTCTAACATATTACTTCATGTAGTTGGCTGTCTGCTAATTAAATTTTATAGTTTTTGGGGGGGCAGCTCAATTAGCAGGCGTCCATGTGAGTGGAAAGATGAAATCTGTTTAGATTAAAATGTAAAAATCTGTTCTTTGTCACAAGAATTTGACTCTGATTTATGTGGTTATTCTTTAATTCTTCTTGTTCCTGACAAATGATGCCAATTTGGCTGCTCCGGAATCCAGTATCGTCATTATCTACAGCAGAAATACAGAATTGTAATGCTTGAGTTGGGTTAAACGGCCTCGCAAGAACATGTTTGAACGTGGATAATCAGAGAATAGGCATCTCAAGCTTGTGCCTCTGCTCCCACTTGGTGCGTGAATACCTTGTGTTTTAGGGACTGGGGCAAGACAAAGCTCTTCAGGAGTCTGTTCTGGTCACCAGCAGCAGACACTATGCCAGGGTCCTCATTTGTGAGATCTCTTGATACATTGCACTTGAGCAGCAGGCAACGGTTGCTGGCATGCTGCAGTGACTTTTCTGTCATCCACGGAGTTCTGCCTCAAACTGTTGAAGAAATGGAAGTTTCACATTTCATCATGATTTTTCTGAATCAGTTCTGGACTTTGTTCTGACTTGCTTGCAAAACTTACTTGCAGTTTCAAGCAATTCTTAGTAAGCTCTTTTGAGTAATATGAAGATTTGACTTAAATCCTTGCTTGTTTAACTTTCTTCCACTCTACCTCTACTTCTGCTGAACAAAAAGCATTTAGGAACCTTAGGGGAGATGTTTCCTGAACAGTATATTTTCCTGTTGGGAGAATATCTGGATTGACTGTAAAACACGGATGAAATCACAAAAGGTCCATTTCCTCTGGAGTGACCCACTTTTATGGTGAATACTGAACACACTTAGAGTATGATACCAACTGGATCCAATTTGCTGAGAGCATCTGTGCCTGTGCATGATGCATTTTCAGAGAAACTTGCCAGATGCATTTTTCCTTGATTGTTTAATATGGTCATGTGGGAGTGCTTTGTAGCACATGGCTGTTGTCTCTGCAGAGTTAGGAAGCGCAGGTGATGGCCCAACATTCCATGGGAGGCACTTACGTGGGAATACTTTCCTGGGAGAAGGAAAGGAAAAAGCTGCAGGAAGTGCTGTGAGGTTACTCTGCAAACTTCTTGGTCTTAGCTTGACAAATTGGGCCGCCGTGTACTAATATAGAAATACTGATACACTCAAAGCCCAGCAGAAAGGATATTTCTGAACTTGAAGAAAAACACAGAGCCATTTAATTGTTCCTAAAGCCTTCAGTGTGCTCAGCAGTTAAAGTGAATCATCTTCAAGCTTTGGAATTTGTATGTAGAGTGTGGGTGTGTTTTTTGAGAGACAAGGTATGCATTGTTTTTCTCCTCCTTTTGTATCAGTCTTGCACACGTGGTGTTAGTACGTGTAGCACCCAGAAACCTCAATTAAGAACCAGTGTTAGATGCACGCTGCAAAGTGACCTGAGGGCTTGTAATCCCTGTGACTGTTACTGCAGCAGGGTAAAAAGAAAAATACAAGTAATGAAGGTAACTTTCTGACTTTTTTAATTTGGTTGTGTGATACAATATAGAAAGTTCTTGATGTGAACTTGTTTTCAGCATAAACTGCAGGAGGTGGTAATGAAATCTGTTGGATGCACATGTGCCTTGCTTTTGGCTGTCCAGACTATGTATGTTTTAGTTCACAGTGTAATTGTCTAAGAGCAACAAGCTTAAGTGTACTTGGTCTAAGAAAAATCTGGCCCTTTCTCAGGAGCTGGGTAAATAGTACCAGGAGGAAACCCATCTGGCTCTCATTTGGAAGCTGTGTGCTGCAGCGCTCGGCTGCCTCTCTCTGCTGCAGGCTGCATGGCATCTCCTGCTTCTGGGGTGCGTTCTTCTGGCTGGTTTGCTTTTGCTTTTCCCTCGATACACACGTGATGTTTGTGATATCAAAACACATTTCTAAAAGCTCAGTTTTAGCCTGACATCTGGAAGGAAATAACAATGTCACATATGGGGCTAAACAGAAAATGGATTTTTAAAGCACAGCAAATTCTGTTTTGATCCCTCTCTGTCTGTGTTGCTAGAAATTGTGAGCCATGGAGAAAGTTCTGCTGATTTGAATGTGAAATTTAGAAGTCAATGGGAGATGCACAAAATACTTTATTGCTTACAAATCTTCACATATAGCCTGTAAAAAGGTATTTCTCAAATCACATTTTTCTTTGAGTAATCATAGCAATTTGACTTTCATGTCTAATTGGGGTAAATTAATAAACCCCTGCCTCATGATGTAAGATCTATTTCACATGGTTTAAAATGAATACAGGCATTTTCCAGCAAGTTAAGTTTCTTAAAGCAGAGCTTTCTTAGGAATGGATGAAATGAGTTGAGCAGGTTTTTTTTTTAAACCCAAAGGTGAAAACTGCATCATTATGAAATGGTCACAGTAAGCTATGACGGAGCCCTCCTTCAGTGGCGTGGGGTAATGCATCGGCTGTATTTAACTTGGGAGATTTCTGGGGAACTAAACCTAAACTCTGCAGATCAGTATGCTTTCTGGTGCTGCGTGCTTGATAATACAAGATCAGCACTTGAAACCTGATTCCTCCATAGCTGTAGATGTAGCCAGCTTGCTCACAAAGCTCTGCAACACATTCAGTTATTAACATCAAGCACCCTGCTATGATATGTTCTATGTCTTGAAACTGAGTCTTACGCCTGTAAAGTCTTTATTAATGATCCTCAAGTGTAGAGAAACAGGCCGTGTCTCTATATCAGCACATACATTTTCTAAATGATCTTCTAAAATGATGATTGGAAAAGATCCCAAAGTTATCACCCTTGTACCAGTCCGAAATGAAGGTAGATGATGCAGCCGCGTGGGGATTGCTCTCTGCCAGTTGTTTCCTTGTCCACAGGGGAGTATCTAACCACTTCTTTTTTCCTTGCTGTTGAAATGGACTTCCTGATATCAGTCAGCGACCTGAGTCCTACAGTTTACAAGCAACTAAACCACAGACCAGCAGAAGTGGTTTAATGAAGATCCAAGGTGTTGGTGTCTTTTTATGCCTTTTATTCTTGCCTATGGTTCAGTTTGGGTCTGGGGGATTCTTGGCTCTAGGGGATGCTGTTGCGTATTGCCCGCAGACAGCTTGGGAGAAAGCTGACTGGAGGGGGCAGCTTCCTCCCCTGTGGAGGTGCTGCCGGGGTAAAAGCATTGCATTTAGTTTTGCCTGTTACTTGGTACTTCCTGTGCTTTTTTTAAACATAGCATTTCCCTTCTGAGTTTTACTGTCTAAACATAATATTACCCCAGTGCTTGCTTAGCGAGTTCTAAAGGCTGCAAACATTTCATAAATATTAAAACTCAGGGCTGTGTTGAAGTTTCAGTGTGAGAATAGCACCTTCATTTTTGCAAATTATGTATCCCAAATCCTTTTGGGAGGATTTTATTTCTCCTAATGCTATGGTGTCAGTTTGGCAAAAAGGGATGTAAATGGATTTTTTTTGTTGTTCTTGTATCATTAGCCGGGTTTTCCCTTCCTGTGGGAAGGACCTAACTTGGCTTCCAGACCTCTGAGTGGTCCTGGGGGACTGGAAGCTGGATAACTCTTTCTTTGTATGTAACTGAAACTGAGTCAGGGCCCACAGGTATGACTTGACATAGCTGCTCTTCATGCACATTACTGAAACAGAGGGATAACGGAGATGCTCTTGAAGCCTTGGTGACTTGGACAACTTACTTGGTCCAGCTCTAAGCAAGAGAGATACAGGCACAGAAATCATCATCGTGCTGTCTTGGTAAGGCCAACAAGTAGGATAAGGTCTCCAAAATGAGCAAGACTAGACAATCCAGAATGGGATTACAGCAGTATAAACTGATGTAGCAGCAGTGATAGACATTTAACAGCGCTTTGGGGTACTATTTTATTGGTTTGATTAAAGCTCTTGCGGCTCTATTAGAGTGGCAGAAACACTTCAGAAGTGAGCAGTCACTTCATGGCAGTAAATCTTTGAGCAGACCTGTCCGAAGGGCAGGTGCCTTTGAGGCACGCTGGATTAGACCATTCAGAAAATACTGCAGGGTGGTTTGTTACCCCACGAAAAATCTTCATGTAAACTTCTCAGGCTGCTGTTGCTTGTTCCAAAGAGAACTGTGAATCATGGAGATGTCGGTGGGAAGGGATCACCAGAGGGCTCTTGTCCAGCCTCCTGTATGGAAAGGATTGATCAACATCCTGATTGATTTCTGGGGGGTCTGAAGCTGGGTCCAACCCCCTGTCTGCAGCCGAGCCTGCCCTGGCGGAGGGGAAAGGTGCTGCTCTCAATTCCCTGCCTGTGCAACGCTATGGAATAAAGCAAAGCAACAAATGCATGGTGTCGTCCCCAGCACACACCCTGTGCCACCCCGGGCGGAGATACTAGCTTGTGAGGCAGAGCCTTGCTGTGGAAGGATGCGACATAACTGTCTGCATCGTAGAACCCATCATCTGCCTTTGGACATCCTCAGATCCAGCAGGAAAAAACAAGGCCTCTTGTTAGGTGCACACATCTGGCTGTGCCCCTCCTGGACGGGCCTTTTTTCCCCTCTTGCATATCACAAACTGTTGCAGCTCTCTGGGCCCCTCAGAGCTACTGTTTTTTTTAATGTTGTGATAAGCCACAGCACTTTAATTCTCTTGTGAAAAGCATTGTTTAAGTGTGTTTAGGCTGAAGGAGCACTTAAAACTGTTTGATGCGGTCTAATTATGAATATTGTGTTGAAAACAGACAATTTTTTAAACACACAACACATGGTGTGGAAGGTGGAAAGCTATTTTCTTCAGTCTCACCCCAGCATATCAGGAGAAAAACTGTCTCACTTTTGTCCTGACTCTGGCAATTCACTTTAGGTAACGGCTCAGAGGTTTCCTTCTCACTGGCTTATGTTTAAAGAACCTTCAGGAAAAAACTGAATGCTGCTTCATGGAACTGCATGCATAAACCATCAAAACAAAGCAAATGGGGAGCAGAGCAGCAGTTGTTTCCCTGAACTTGGGCTTTGAAGTGGATCCTGAGTGCTGTATAAAGTCTCTGTATTTCTACAAGTATTTTGCTGTATCTGCCTGTTTTTCTCATAGCATTGGTCTCTGCTTGCTGGTCTACTTGCTTGCCCCAGAAAAGCAGTGCCTTGAGTACCTTGTGTAGGGCAGTGTATAATGGTAACCGTTTCTATGTATTATAAAATTTATTATCTGAAAGTGCATTGTTGCAAGAGATGAGGTGAGGGAATAAGCAAAAAGGTCTCAAGGTATTCGGCTTGTGAGAAGACAGCAGCTGATGCTAAGAGGCTAGAGCATGTTAGTGGATGGGATGGGATGTGGTCTTCCAGGAGAAGTTGGCTGAAGGACAAATAGTACTGGAGTTAACATCACCCGTTCTGTTTGCCGTTGGGACTGCAAGCCCTTAGTTAAGATACTTTCATGAAAAACTTATTTTGAAGACCCTTTTGTAAAGTGCATTTGGTATTGAGGGGGAAAAATACTTTCGTATAGGAAGTCTGGTAGCTCGGTTCATGTACCATCACAAACCTGCTGAGAGAGCCAGCAGGGCTCATTGCTGCCTGCCTGGCACGCTGGTCAGGGTGGCTCATGTGCTGGCCACGGTGGGTTGTCTTTAACACGGTATTGTTGTGATTTACAGAAGGGTAAGTCCAGTGCGACTCCTTCAAGACCTGTGGATTTGTGCGGGTATAATTGCTAGCAGCGTTGGATCTGCTCTGCTGAATCTGTAATACCTGTCTGAAGAACAGCAAAAAGTCCTGTGAAGTTTTGATACAGCTAGGCTCGTTCTGTGTTTTCATATGAACCTAGGATACTTTATTATGTCCAGAAAAATCAGGTTATGATTTAATAATGTGAGATTTCTGCAAAGCCAAGACATCGGTAAATTCCACGGGAAAGTCAGTAGGTAACTCAAAGTGCTGGCAATGCTTGTGGTTGCTGAAGCAATTATAATTGTATAAAAACATTTTGGTTACCTCCAGATCAGAGATTGTGTTAGTTTCGAAAAGGAGCGGGCTCCTGAGGGAAGTAAGCTCTCCTGTGTTGCATGGGTGGACCAAAGAACAGAAGAAGTGGTGATTCCCTGGAAAAAAGACTTTTCTGATTCACTCAAACTCTGTAAACTGGTGTGCTCAGGGTTTATTTTTGCTAAAATTCAAAGTGGTAACACCTGGTTTTAGTTTTTAAAGGAGCTTGTTGCCTCCACTATGCTATCAGGAGAGCATGACATTTTCCATTACTTTAGGAAAGAGTTTTAAGAAGTTTGTTTAACAGATGTACTACTGTGGATTTTTCTAGTTTCTAAAAATATGGATACTGTCTTCTAGTCTGAAAGGGCGTGTTTCCAGGCACAAACTGATTACGCTTTGTTTTGCCTATAGTTCTGTAGTGTATATATTCTTTTTCCAAGGAAATCCTAGAACTTAAGAGTAGTAGGGAATGAGTCACAAGTGTAAATTGCTGCCGAGCCACTGCATATCCCCACCCCACGCACGCATGCAGATTTATGCCCACTTCTGTGATTGTGATCTGGTCCCTGAAATCTGGCTTAACTTGTACCTTACAGTTAATTGTACCCTTTCTGTCTATGAACATCTGATAGACTCTGCACGTGACTTGAGAGAACTTGCCGAATGCTGAGACTTGATGCTGACAGCTGGAGTCAATTATGAAACCTAATATGAGATTAAAAGGTTCCTGAGTGTATTTGTAACTGAACTGTACAAAATGCCTGATTTGTGCACTGGACAGTGCACAAGAGACTGCAAGCACAAATGAAGCAAATTATAATTCAATTATATAAATGCTTCCAGAGGACTTCAAATCTTTTACTTTAAGACTGCTTAAAGCAGAGAAAATGCTTTTGCTGGTTTTTTGTGGTTTTGGGGGGTATAAAAATACGCTCTTATCTGAAGAGTGTCCTCTGTACCGCTTCTGGAAGCAGAAGAGAAAGGAGAGAGAATTGTGATCGTTCACAGTAATGAAAAATTCTACCGTGGAGCTAGCGTGCAATCTCTGCTCGAATTTTACTATTTTCATGAAGTGAGTTCAGTCCTCTTGCAGAGGTTGTCACCAGCGAAGTCCAGGTTGATTTAAAGTTAATTCAACCCAACTTGTGCTTCACTTGGGATTTTTTTGTTTCTTTTTGTTTATAATTTTTCATCATTTTAACTTTTTTCTAAAAAGAAAATAGCAATGGATGCTTGGGAGTTTATTATGAGTATTGTAATACTTAATTACCCTCCAGCTGTTTTGTTTAGTTGCATGAGAAACTTAGTTCTTATTAGAAATAGGTGTCTAAGCCTTAGAATGGGGGGGGAATTAATTTTGAACCCAAAATGTCAGAAGTTTTTGAGAAATGTGAAGGTTTCAAATCACTTCTGACTTTCTCTTTCCAGAAGGTGATATTGTAGTCAAATTATTATGATCCACAGCAAACAAGCAAGGGTATAGCAGTGTTTGTGGAGCTGCAGAGAAGTGGTGAAGAGGGTGTGGAATAAATTGGGCTGGTGACTTGCAGGAGCCCAGGCAACCTAGCTGGGAATAGGATGCTTGGAAGAACACAGGAGAAATAAGAGTTTTTGCTTGACATAGGTCTGAGGTTAATTCTTATTGTTTTCTAGCAGGCTAATTTAAATAAATCCCTCTTAAGTAACTTCTTTTTCTCGTGGGACAGATGAATGTAACATGGCATTATGCTACCGTAGAGCCAACTGCAGAAATGACTCTGACAGTTGTGCTGGGCTGTATTGGCCAGACTTCCCAGCTCTCTGGGTACTGTTAGTCCCCCAAATACTTATTAAAGAGAAAAAATTAGATGCCCTGAAAAACTGAAGGGTTGGGAGGGGTATGACTGGGCAGGCTGCAGCCACTCAGTAAATACCACAGGAAATTGCTTAATGAGAGCAGATATTCTTATATCTCTGCCTCTAAAAAATTTTTGGCTCGCATACTCCCAGATAATGTGAATTGGTCTGTGTGCTTCATGAGGCCCATAGGGCAAAATTGGCACCACTTCGTGGCATGCATTAGGAAATAACTGCTGCATAGATAAGGAAGGGCAAGGTTGCCTATTAATTTTAGCTGTAAGTGGCGAACAGGCTTGCTGGTTAGTTCGATGTGTCCTGTGGAAAAGCCCATGTTCCTGCACGGCTGGTAACTTAGAATCAGATTTGCGGAACGGGTTGTCACATCTCCTGCTGCCCGGAGGAGCCCTGGCTGGGGATGCTCCCAGTGCCCTCCCGGTGCAGGGGGCACCTCAGCTGCAGGTGCCAGCATTGGTCTGGGTAAAGGCCAGTGATATGAGAAGTTCTATTGCTAAGCATTGGATTGCTGTGTAAAGAAATCGGGTTCAGAAATACGTTGTATGTTTAGATATTTAGCTCAAATCTTCAGCATTATCCAACAGAGTAGTGACGAACATAAGCGCTCGTGTTGACTGTTGTGTGTCTTGTGTAGGTCTGATTTATCCAGCAGGTTTAAATGGTTGTCACCTGCACTCTACAGACATTTTAATTAAATCACCTCTTCCATGTAATTAATTATGTGGAGTTTTTAGATGTGATGATATAAATAGTATTTCACGGATGTGTTCATGACAGCAAGCCAGACTTGCTCCCCCCACAAGTCTCAAAGGCAGCAGAGTTGCACCAGAGATGAGCCGAACGTGGTGCATTTAAGGCAAATATCCGTATGTCTGATAGTTCTGGTGTTTGTGGTAGGCATTTCCCAATGTTAAACATCTTGCTCGTTTCAGTTCCTTCTTTGAAAATTCTGAAGTCTGAAAGACTGTGTGATGAATTGCCAAAGTTCCCATTTTAAATTACATTCCTTCTGGGCTATATAAGAAATAAACGAGCATCATGCTGCTTGTGCGTTTCTTGTTCACTTTATTATGTTCTGGTTTCAAAAGAAGTGATTTTTTTTTTAAACTTGTGAAATGAAATGTGTTCTTTTGCCAAACTAATGCACATTCAGGTTTAGTGGGGAGCGGATGCTCACGGGTGAGGTTTGGTACTGTGCAGCTCTGCGCTTCCCGTATGGCCATTAGGACAGGCTAAGGGAGGTGCTGAAACCAAGCGACTCACAGTTCCCTGACTGGAGTACAAGATGCCATGTAAGCTGTTTAGGGAGTGAATTAACACACATGTGCTCCTGTAATCACATTTTGTCTTAAATGCTTTCTAGTTTGATTCTCTTCCTTCAGCATGAGCAGTTTCTTCAGTGGTGCCTGCAGTTTTGCACTCATCTTCCTTCATGTTCCTGGGAACAGCTGCAGGAATTGCAGTGGCTTTTGTGAAGTATTTTGGCTCTCCTCTGACTCGTCATGCCTCATTCTCCTTTCTCTTGCTCTCCAGGTTGAAAAGCAGCAGGGCAGGCATCCCCAGGTCTCTGGCCCTGGGGATTTGCTCTCCTTTTCCCTTTCCTGTGCGTTGTGCCAGCAGGAAGCAGGGTTCCTGGCTGGTGGAGCTCTGCTTCCAGCCTGGGCATCTCTGGCCGTGCTGCTGCTCTCTGCAGGCTTCCATGTGATCCCGACCGTGGATGTGCTGCAACAGGGCACCGTGCCTTCTAGAGCAGCCTTTGGGGGCACGGGGCTCTGCGTAGGCCACCTCAGTGCAGAGCCCGACCTCTCCTCTGCTGCATGTGTCGGCCAGCACGTGAGGCAGGGTGTGCTTTGGAGGGAACGAGAGAAAGGAGAAGTTTTAGGAGACTGATGTGTGTAGGCCTGGGCCAGGTTGATGGGTGTCCGTGCACAGTGCAGTTGCTTAGCCCCTCGGGTTGTCCTGACCATGTTTTCTCTCAGTTCAAACTCTTTCCCTGGGTTAGATGAAGAGTATTCCTCCTCTGACCTCAGTCTGGGGCTGCTGGCTTTCCTATGTCTGCTGTAAGGGTTTTCCCCGTAAAAACCCTCACTCTGAAATAATGAATCTGCTGACTGTTTCCTCCAGACCCATATGGGCCGTTTGGCTGAGTTCCTGTAGGTCTGTCAGGTTTGCCAGCAGTGTGGCTGTTAGTAGCAGCTGGATTTTCTGCCAGTATACTTGTAAGACCAACTTCCACTGAGCTTTTAATTGTTATGTGACTTGATGGCATCTTGCCTTCCTTCCCTGCGACCCTGTTGCTGATGTATTATGTGCGGTTTTTCATGTGTTTGCAGGTAATTTGCGCCAAAGATTGGTGGTTGGGAAGTTGTTTGTTGCAACAACAACCAAGTGAGATGGGGAAGCATCGCTATGCTAGAAGTCGTAGCGAGTTGTTTCAGTGCAGCAAAGGGGGGCAAATATCGCTGGTTATGGTGGGCAAGGTGAAGACCCTGTCCCATGGCGGGGCCAGCAGCAAGAGCCTGCAAGCCACTGGCCCCAAATCTGGCGTTTCTTCCTAACCTATGGCCATGGGAGGGCAGCAGGAAGACCAGTTGGATGCGAGTTCAGCATTGCATCCCACAGCAAGACTGGAAGCACACGTATTTGAAGTGACCTAAATGACACATTTATTTCTTGCTGTTTCTTCTGGCCAGGCTCAAGGAGTTGCTTTGTGGTGTTCTTGAATGTGTTTTGACACTAAATCCCCCTGGTTTGTTGTATCTCTCAGCAGCGTGTCTGCAGACCACAGGAGCTGGTCTGTGCAATGGGGTTTCCAAAATGCTGCTGGGTGGTTTGCTGCACAACTTCCATCTTGGAGTGTGTTAAATCTGCTCCGAGCAGAGTCCTGCGCTCCACATAAATGCTTCATGGTATGGCAGGGAAAACTAAGCTCCTTCTGGTCTCAAAAACTTGCTTCCAAATTGTTCTTCTGTTATCCTTGGCTTGATCTTCCACGCAAATATCCCAATAATAAAAACAAGATCTTTTTGTTCTTAGAACTAAGTTTTTCTTCTTGAAGTCCTCATCTTCTGCTTGTGTTGTGTTCTCAGCAGGCAACAGGCTTTGAATAAATCCACTAAGAATCAAGAAAATACTTGTGATACGCTTGACTGGAAACTGGGAAAGGGGCAGCTGAGGTACATCAGTATCATACTGGTGCTACT
Source organism: Chauna torquata (assembly GCA_013399475.1). Taxonomy (NCBI): domain Eukaryota; kingdom Metazoa; phylum Chordata; class Aves; order Anseriformes; family Anhimidae; genus Chauna; species Chauna torquata. The sequence continues at coordinate 33,794 of VXAL01017332.1, forward strand.
GGGTTTTCAGGGGGAAAATCTGGAATAGTCTGCCCTCAGCTAGAGGGAAAGATAAAGGGTAGGGGCTGCTCTTAACCTCTAGCAAAGTGGGGTTGTTTGTTTTTTAAAATCTTTCTGGACTTTCCAGAAATGTTTTGCTCAGCTCAGTTTTACAAGAAAACTTAATTTTTTAAACACTACTGGTGTTTTAGTCTCGCAACACTGTTCCAGGATGGATAAATGTTCTGTCTGGGGAAAGTCTCCTGTAACAATTTTGTTTCTCATCTGTTAAAAACTCCTCTCCCTTGCATTTCTGCACTTATTCCTGCCTCAGTTAAACTATGAGGATAAGTACAAATTTATGATAGTTTTGTGCCCAGCTTGAATCTGTGCTTTTTATGAGCAGTGTTATACATTTCCTCAGCTCTGCTGAACTGAATGTCTTCCTCTCCTTTAACCATCAGTAAAGCTCCCAGCACAGTATATCACAAATGCATGTTTTAGCTTCTCCTTGCTATAGTAACTTCATTTTGATTACTGCTTTTAGCCTCAAATTAAGGTGTTTGCTAGCTCCCTTTCTCTAATACCTAATTTTAATTAAAAAAAAAGAAGAGAAATAATGAAAGTATGAATGAGTTAATTTAGGAAATGGCCCTAAAATACCTTTTGGCAAACTGTTTCCAGGAATGGGCAGCTTGCCATAATGCGTCTTAGGAGTTGCAGGAAGTTTAATTCTCTAGAGCTGATCAAATTTGCAAAGCTTTGAGCTTTTAGTGGCTTGGTTTTGTGGTAAATAGCTGGGCTGAAACAACCTGTCACCTCAGCCCTTTTGGGGTAAAAGGGAGAAAACTTACCCAATGCAGGAAGAGTGCTGCTGTTCTCGGCTGCCCCAGCTCCGCATTATGGTGGTGGTTTTTTACACCAATTTCTTGAAATCCAACTCACAATGTGCAGAGAGGTTTTATCTTAGCTGGATTTGTGTGGTTTGGCACAACACAAGCAGGCAGGAGAGGTTAAGCTGGGTGACCAAGGGGTGCGATGGAGAGGCAGAGGTGTACAGCACCTTCCTGCGTGGGTGTGGATGCACCTTGCACCAGGAATCAGCCCTTGTGGGAGCTTTGGGCCTGGGGAGGGGGGAATGGAGGCTGGTTTTGGTTAGCTTTACGGAACAACCCACTGCACTGCGCAGGCTGAGCCAGCACAGAGCTGAGGTTTATGGCGAGCTGAGGGCTCGGATGAGGAGCCAGGGCTGAGCCCGGTGCAGCATGGTGCAGCTCGCTCCAGAGCCAATTCTGCGTGCAGGGGTGGGGCGTTCCATTAAAATGTATTTTTGTATATTAACAAAAGTGCAAATGCTTGAATAAATATGCAGGCCCATAGGAATATAGGTGATCACCTATTCTGTGTGCTGGCTCTCCTAAATTTTTCCCCTGCAGTTTGTCCTTGCAGGGCAGTAAAGAACTAAGTGTATGATTGTGCCTTTTCTTTACAGCAAGTGAAGAAGGCAGAAAAATCATCACCTGCATTCCTGGGTGGGAAAGTCTCCTCCTCCTTTTCTTTTTCCAGCAACAAATAAGCTAGAAAAGAAGGTGCTGTTGAACACTGACTTGGCTACAAATGTTCTTCAAAAATTCTTTTCCATTAAAAAAGGTAGTTTTTTGTAAAGGAGCAATAGATCTTCCCAAAGCCCTGTCTGTAGCAGGGCAAGAGGATGTGTTAGAAAATGAAGTAAACCAGACCCCGACCTGCTTCGTTTTATCTGGTTGCCGTCAACCCAACTGATCTTGATTGTTGACTTCTGTGTTCCTGCAGTTTACTTGTTTATCTGAGCACAGGCCAAATCAAACAGCCGCAGAATGTGCCTTTAATCTCCAGCGATAAAGAATACCTTGGAGAGGAAATTACATTGTAATGTTGGGAGCAGAGGAATAACTCAAGAGAAACGCATGTGAAAGCATTGCTCTGCTTTTCTTAAACATTTTTCCCATCACATTTTTCTCACAGTTCTTCTGAAGGGGCTGGTTGGAGGGGGAAGGGGAGAGGCAGGTTCCTGCTTGCTATTTTTGAAAGGAAATTGCAAATTATTAATTAGGAAGATAACTGCTCTTAATTCCACTCAAAATTTTAGCTTGGAACATTAGTTTCTTTCCTAAATGATGTGTCGACTCTGCTGCGATACAGCCTTTCTTTTTTTCAAAAAGAATTTAACTTTGCTCATACTTGATACAATACGCCTTATCTCCCCTCAAAAATCTTCTTTCCCTATATTTCAAGATGTAGGCTGGTGGTGAGTTATTTTGGCTTTCTGACCTATTTGACTCTCCGGATCTGAGGATTTAGCCCTTGGATTCAGGCCTTTGAGGAGGGGATTGTATTTCATTGTGTGGACTACTTAGCCCAGTGTTTTCCCCTCTCCCAGTTGGAAATGCTAATGCATGTGTGTTCAGAAATATTCTGTTTTAAGTAAAAATAATTGTGAATAAAATTTCCCATGAGTCTTTCTCCTTCAACCACTAGGTTCTCTAAAACCTGGTTTGTGGTTTTTTTATTTTCCTTTGCTCTTAACTCTGACTCTATGTTGCTTAAAGTTTTACAAGAAAAAGTGCCTTCAGGCTCTAATGATGCATGGAAAACTTTAGTCCTCTGCAAAATTTGTTTAATAAAGCTATTTGCAGCTGAAGAATGGGATTAAATTGGAAACGCCATCCAGTTCTAATGCTCCCTGCTGTAACCTGTGCCTGCACACATCCAACAGCTCATATCTTTACCATAACCTCTTGCCTTACGCAGTGGCTTATCTCGGCATGAAATTCCTGCTTAAATATTTTCAGTGAGCAAGTTAAAATAGACTGGTGGATAATTGCTTTCTATGGCTTCTTACGGCATTTGGTGCTTGTAGACTTTAGAGTTTTTGAGGGATTTTAGCTTCATGCTTTAAGTTAATAGCCTGAGAATAAAAGCTGGTGTATATGCTTTAAGTAGAATCAGAGTTTTAATTTAGCCAGTTCTTTGGCTTGACGGAGGCTGGCAGAGATGCAGCAGAGGGTGGAAGCCACACTGAGCAGCGTGGCTCTGCCTCTGAAGAGGCATCTCCTGAGATGTTGCCGAGCTGGCCTCAGGGCTTGTTTCTGGAGAGGACAGAGGGACAGAAGGCATCGAGCGTGGCAGAGAGCCCTTGACATGCTCCAAGAAAGGTTTCTCTGGGTTAGGTGATACCAACTGTGCATTTCTTGCCTCCAGCCTGATGCCAGTGTTGGTAGAGTAAGTCTAGGTTTTGACTGTTGCCCTCTATAGTTGCCATTTCTAGTCTCTATGTATTTTTCAGTGTTTTTGGTTTCGATCTTCTGGAAGTCAATTGATGTGTTAACCTGGTCTCTCAAGTTCATAAACAGCCTGGAAATCTGAGGAAAGTAGGTGTTCCCTAAAGAAAATCCTCATATCGTGTTACCACACATGCTCTGAACCAAAGCTGGTCTTGGATATGTATTGTAAAATGCAGCTCTGGTGACTCTAATCCCTGGCTTAGGATGGGGTGGAAGCAGGTTGCCTGTTCTAAACTGGGCAGCCTTTCACTAGGGAGCTTATTTGGTGCCTAAGAAAAAAACTTGGTATTTTGAACCCAACCTGCTGATTTTTGCACCCAATATTCTGCTCTCCCTGGGAGTTTGGGGCACGGAGCCGGAGCTACATATCACAGCCCCAGTCTTCTATAGGGGTCTGAGAGAAAAATGTTGTCCTCCCCATGTTGCTTTTAAGTAATAAATTTCCGTAGTGACTTATGCATTTCTTCTCCTGTGACTCTCCAAACAGAACAAGTTGTGTTTAGTGATTTTTTGTAGCCAAGAAAGGGAAGGAAATACACAGGTTCCTTAATTTGTTGCCATCAATATGTTTTTGAGTTTCTGTAAGTTTGAAAAAGAATATGCAATTGTCCTCTTTAACCTAGATTGTAAGACACAGTGGTTTAAATACTGTGACTCAAAGCATAACGTTGCCTGAACATGACAGATTCAGCCAGAAGAAATCAATCATCTTGCAATATAGCCTTGCAGCACATAAAATGCCCAAGCAGTTACATTTGCATGCATTGCTTGGACTCATATACTTTAAAATGTTCTATTTCTGTGCTCTGTTGGAGATGGAGACAGCAGAAGGGAGGATATGGTTGCACCAAATGCTTTGCTGTTAACATGGAAAATGTGCTAATACTTGAATAAGGATCGAATCCCCCATGTCTGGCTTTGAGTTGTGCATTTGTCTGTTGAGTTAGATGATCATCTTCTGAGCCTGAAACCAGGAGTGGCAAAAGTAGTTAAAACTAGGAAGAAGCGCAACTAAACTTTTCAAATAAATATTTGAAAAGACAAATACCATGCAAGATGAGAATCTGATCAGTAAGGGCATAGAACGTGGCATATAAGGCACTTGTGCTCCTGAATGGATTGATCATTTTGGACTCCTGTAAATGACTAAGACCAACCATAAAAATATAGGGGAATTAAGAATAGGAAGTTTTCCTCTTGCAGAAGGGTGGTCGCAGGTTGAAGACAGCTGTGTGCAAAGTTTGCTGTCTTTTAACTTTTCTTGGCAGTAATAAGATCAGATCTACTTTATGGCTAGCTCAGAGTGAACGTGGAAGAAGCAGATGCTGAGCAGGTAATGCCATTCACCTTTATTCTCTGAACTGGCACCATCAGTGAAGTTTCTATGATGCCTGCTGAGGCAGATGGAGGATTCCAATTAAAACCTGGGGCTGGGGCATTTTATATACTGAGAAAGAAGAATCATGTACATAACTTAAACACTAAATGTTAGAAAGCTTCCAGTGTTCAAGTTCATGAAATACTGAAGATTGAGTTATGAATCCAAATAGACCTTAAGGTGCCAAGTCTTTTGTCTGGTTGGTTTAAAAGGCAATTTAAGTGTATGGGCTCAAATGGCGTTATTCCTGCATTGCTGCTGTGTATGACAGTCCAGTGGAAGGTGCCTGTGTGATTCTAAAATAGGAAATCACTGTCAAAACTCCAGTGAATCCTGTGCAGACCAAGACAGTAATCTAACAGCTGTTTTAATAATTGTACTTTTATATCTGTGAGTGCTTGGAATTCCAGAGCGTTCTGTCACCCACCTCGAGATACGTGACCTGAAATGGGGATGTCACAAACTGACTGCATCCTCTTCACATGCAGCTTTTCTAGAGCTTTTGTGAGCGCCTGTTTTATTAGATTTTTCTTTTCATAAAGCCAACTGTTTTCTTGTGGAAGAGATTAAATTGTAACAGTTCAAAACTCTTGCTTCCTTAAACTCTTGGACAACGGTGTGTCTTGTCCAAATCTGAAATGACGTTTTACAATTTGAGTACAAGTGCTGCTGACTTAAAATTGCCGTGTCCCTCAACAGCTTATTTCTGACAGTGTCACTTTGACCCAATGTTTTCTTCTATTTTGGGGATTAGTCATTGCTTCCTTCTGCTTTTAATCAACCTAACTTTAAAAAATAAAGATAAAGAAAAGCTCCAACTTGCACCATTCGATTTGTTGATCACAACTGTGGTGCGTGGTTTGATGTATATGCTAGTTGTTGTTGCTGGTTGTCCCTGCAGCAGTGCTTTTGATGTTAAAATGTGCCAGAGTTTACATTTGATTGCAAGCACTTTCCAAACCAACCAAACCCAGCATTACGCCCTGTTTCCTCTGCCTGGTGGCTGTCGGGGCTGAATCAGACTTCCCCGGCTAAAGCAGGGTCAAAAGTCCTCCACTCCTCCATCCAGCTTATTGGTGGTGATGGTGACTTGCTCTGTAATCAGTACCATAAAACTGTTTATTCACTTACCTGGATGTTTGCCATACAAATATTTTGGTGCAATATGTGCTGAATTATGAGACAGTGGCAATTATCTTGGTGTCGTCAGTTACGGAGGCTCCAGTTCAGTTTGGAGTCACGAGCAGTGGGCTCTGCCTGCATTTACAGGCTCTTCGCTCAGGGTTGGAGGTGTAAAATCATTCTGGGTGACCAGAAGAGCCCAAGTTCCCCACAGGGTCCCTGAGAAAGCTCTACCTGGCCAGCTCTGTCAGCTTGAATATGTTATACTTTATGTTCATTCTTAGCAAAACAGCCTAACTACTGCATTTGTGACAGCTAAAGTTTGCTGAAGAAAGTGGCAGATGCCAAACCCATCCTGGGCTGAGAGCCTCGCTTGCCAAACAGCAAAGTGACTCTGCCAGAAAAGATTTAAAAAAAAAAAGTGGCTAAAACCTACAGGCCTGCATTTAAAGACCATGATGTCAAGAGTCCAGCTAGTGCCCTGACAGTACTGATTGTGTTTTTTAATAACAAATGATCTCCATAGAGTAGAAGTGGATTTCATAGATACGGGCTTGTTCAATCGTGTACCAGTAATGTGTTATGCAGGTTTATGTTTTTCAGGGGAGAGGCAATATCTTTTTATTATGCTAGCAGGTATGCTTGCAAAAGACAGATGTGCTCTGAGCGCAAGAGTTTGTCCTGCCCCCACAGAGACCTCACCTTGCAGATATGCTCTGATAGTCACCCCCATGGCCGTGCTGCTGCTTGTGCATCCAGTACTTAGCTTTGGCTGAGTATCCTGAGTCCAATGTGATTTTCTTTGCAACCTCCAATGTTTTTGGTGTTGAGTGGTTGGTGCCCTTGGTGGCTGTAAAATGCTGTTTCTCTTCTGTCAGAGTAGTGCAGCAACACGTCCCATAAAGTTCCAAGTGAAAGGTGCAAAGCTTATTGGAAATCCAGCTCTGCCAGCTGCAATGCTGAAGGAAAGAGCTGGAGTGTTTCTGGATTCAGGTTAGTAAATAGCTGTCAAGCCAGTAGAGCAGCTGTGTTTCTGGTGCTGGAAATTCCCCGGATGTGTCATCGAATTGCCAAAAAAGGTATTGGGGATGAGCAGATTGCCTAGGTGGTGTGGGGGTGTAGTGAGGAAATTCTTGAAGGGAAGAAAGGTATTGGGAAGGGGTGATTGTGCAGTGAGGGCTATTTTTTATTCATTTCAGAGTATGTAGCAAAAAAAAAAAGAGCATGGGTTTCAAAGCTGCTCAACATCTCTGTGCAGTATGGTGTTTTGAGCAAGGTTAAAACTGTTGCAGTAGTAGACATGTTTTCAAGCAAAAGGATTCTTGTACCACAAACAACAAAGCGAACATTTGTTCTGTTGACCAGGAAGCTCACTTGAGCAAACCCATGAACACCAAAGCAAATGGAGCAGAAACCCTTCAGGATGCTGGGAGAAAAACAGGTTAGCGTGCTTCAGCAGCAAGAGAGGAAGGCTGAACTTTGTAAACTGGTGTGAGATCGAGAGAGGAGAACAAATGGCTATGGGGGAAGAATAAATTGCAGTTTACAGCTCACATCTGAGTCAGCAGCAAGCTGAAAGGTCAGCTCTCCTTGGAGGAAGATGATGCTCATTGCTGGCATCCCCTTTCAGGCCTGAGAACAAGTCAGACGGCTGAAGAGATGTTCAGGCTGTTTTTATTACTATTATTTTTAACTGAGTGTAGGTGGGTAACATGAGGTAGTTGGTGGCCCTGTTATTGCTGCCTTCATATGGCACTCAGCATCCCTAGAGACTGGCTGCATGGTTCAGGACAGCTGCAAGCAGACTTTGTGATTTGGAGTAAACCATCCAAGAAATTACAGAAGGATAAATTCAGTGGCACACAATGTTCCCAAAGGGTGTAACTTAAGACGCTTCTGCAAAGGCTGACTCTTGCTCTGGGCCTTGAACTATGAGAGCACACTCAGGGTGCAGAGGGTTCATAAATGTCAGGATAATGTCTGTATTTTCAGGACCTTGGAAACACTCCTGGTAAAAACTTGGCTTTGCGCTGCTTGGTTTCTGTGTGGAAGGGCTCTGGTGTTTGATACACTCCTAACGACATCATCATGCACCTTGGCTTCGTTGTTTAAAATACGATAATTAGAACCATTAAAGGTAGTGAATTCAGGAATAAAAAAATTGCTTTTGGTGGGCTGGGACAAGCATGGGGCTGCTGGTCTTGCAGGGGAAGATGTTCTAGTGTTTCTCTCTTCTGTAGAAAGTGGAAATGAAATATGACTTAAGAATTTTAAAGTATTCTAGTAAAAAGATTAAATATCAACCATTTGTAATGGACTTCGCATTTTAGATGCCCTTCTGCCCGTCCCAGCTCAGTTACAACTTGGCAGATGCTGTTCACTGTGTCTCTTTCCCCTTCTCTAGGCCTCATGCTATTGCTGTGTGGGGGTGCTCTGTGAGTGCCTACTGCCTGTGCTGGGGATGTGGCTTCAGGTTTATGCAGGCTGATATGATGGCTGGTTGCAACCTGAAAAGGAGAGTATTGGACTCACCTCTTTCCTTGTGCTTGATGGTGGTGAGCAGCTGGGTCATCCCAAGAGGCTGTCCGTCCTTTCTTTCATGTGCTCTTGGGTTTCAGTGCCCCATAGTTGCTCTGAGCAGCAGGGAAACATGGGAACAGCAAGCTGCTTCCATGTCATGGAACAGCAACATGTGGCTAGAAAAGTTTGCTTTGTGCACTCAAACAGTGAATGGCAAAATCTCCAACTAACCACAATCCTAAAATGATCCATTCTTACCCTTGAATATCTTTCCTAAAAAGTGGAGAAAAGATTAGTTGAGCAGGAAGGACAGAGGTGTGCATGTGAGCGTTCACTATTCATCTTTTGCTTGGCAGCTGCTGATTCTTAAGACATATTTATAGCCATGCGTGAGACTTGGTTTGCTAGTGCTTTTAATTAAGAGATACTTCTAAGCTGAGTTGACTCATTGACTTTACAGGGGGATTTCGGAAGTCAGACCAGTCATTTGTCAGCTTTATTTATGTAAACTGGAAATGTCCTGCTCTGAAATACTGCACTGAAACACTCAGGCTTTCCTGGAAGTTTACAGTGCTCTGATAAGTTTTGGAGCACTCTTCACCATGGAACTTTGAGGTGGGAAGAGCACCTACTGTTGGCCTTTACTTAATGCTTGTTCGAGCTGGAGATGTACCAGAGACATGAGCGAATGCTGGCTCCCCAGCTCTGGACAGTCACAGCCCCGGCGGCACGAGGCTCAGGCTGGACTAAGCTCTCTGGCTCTGTGTGGTGGTGGTTGTAATACGGGGCATCTGTCCTCACTTTTGTCTGTGCCAGGCTACTGCAGTTCAAAAATTCTTTAAAGCACATCTGGAGGCTTCACCTAGACCTCTATGCTCCAGGTCTGGAGAGGAAAGGCTACGTGGAGCGTCCTGCTCAGATGTTGGTGTGAAAGCAGTCTTCCAAGAAGACCAACTCTGAGCTGTCTGCCAGATTCAAGCTTTGTCTATTTATTTTTCTGCAGATGTGTTTACACATGCAGATGCATGTGTACAGCTGCACAGTGTTGTGTGTGAAGGCACCATGGATGTGAGCAGCAGGGAACGAACCCAACCTGGAGGCTCACTCCAGCAGATCCATCCACAGTTAGCTGCCACCAAAAGGCACAGCATCCTGTTGTCCCTGGCAGTGCACTCAGCATCAGGGCGAGTTTTGTGTTGATTCCTGTCCGGGTCCTGTGGTGGGGAGAGAGGGCAGCTTTTGAAAATCCTGCTGTTAGATCCATTTACGTGCAATCTGAGACCTCTCCCTAACATGCTTTTTTCCAGGCAATGTGAACCAGACCCTCTCATTCTGCCACCAGAAGAGCTTCTTCCATCCTGTGTTGGCTTTTGTCCCTGTACCATCTGCTCCCCTTTGCTGGCATAAGCTCTCAGGGACTCAACCCAACCTTATTTTCTGTGTGTCGTGTTCCCCCCCCACCCCCAGTAATCTCTATTCTGGTTCACCCTGCAGTCACCCCGGCAAAGGGCCAGCACAGGGGTGGGTGGGGGCTGGAGCTGGGAGCAAGCAGCAGAGCCTCTTCTCTTCCAGGGGCAGTGCTGAATTAAACCCCTCCTGCAACAGCAGCAATAGGTTAAACAATGTATTGAAACACCCACAGGGAACAGCCTGAAACTACTGCAAGTCCATGTTCTTGTGCCTGGCACTCAGCTCCGCTCCTGATGAGCTGTATGCAGTTTTTGTCCGCATCATTACAGCGGAAATTGTAAATATTTATGACCTACGGCTTGGGAAAGCATGTTTGCCAGCACAATGTGCAATTTAAGACTTGATTAATCTGATTGGGATGGGTTTAATCCAAAGCGCTGTTACTGGGGGTTTTTCTCCTTGAGTTTGTGTACATTAGCCTAAAATTCTGGGAAACTGGCCTCTGCTCTTGGTGAGGGTGACAGGATGCTAGAAAAATACTGGCAAGTCACATCTGCTTGTGACCTGGTCCCCTGCCTGTCGAATTGGTGGAAGGTCTCCCAATTACTTGTAAAGCTTATCTCCTTAATTTGCTTTTCCTCCACTCTTTAAATTGTTGAGTCTCTGCCAAACCCAGCCAGGGCAAGCACAGGACACATGTCCCTCTTCCCCCATCTCCGTGACCACTGAAGGATGTCATGCACCCTGAGGCTACAGGAGCTGCTGCGCGGAGCCAGGGACCTCAGCCCTTTCGGGGGGACTCCAGTGCTGGGCACTTTTCTCTCCCTCTCTGTCCTGCTACGAAAGTGCCTTCTCTTGCCCTCACTGATTTGCCTGCAGAATAAGAGGATCATTTCGGTTTTGAATTCTGCAGTGTAGCTAGTGCTTTGGAGCGGGGAGCAGCAGGGACGAGGCAGGTGGTTCCCGCTGGTTGTGCCAAATCCAGGCTGGCTGCCGGGGCCGTGCAATGTCTCAGTGGAACTTCTGCTGTTGGGTGAAGGCTGTTGGGTGCTTGTCTCCCTACATGTGTATTGGCATTTCTCCATCCAGCTCTTCATCTTTAACAGTTTCCTGTGTGAATCATGCAGGAGTGACCATGCTGGTGGGCAGGTGGGACTTGAGGACTATAGGATCAGAGTGGAGCACAAATTGGGCTGCACCCTGCAGACATGAAGTGTGGTGCTGCTGAACTAACACCCCTTGCTTCTGGCTGGAGAGGGCTGATGCTACCCTGCAGCTCCATTCTGGGTCTTCACAGCCATTGGAGCTTTTCTGGTTTGAATTTTTTTCTCTGCATTTGCATGAAGATCACTTATTCATATTTCAATGAAAACAAATCAGAAAATTCCCATATGCCAAGTACACTTTCAGTCACCTCTGGCTTATCTAAGGAAGCCTGTGTTTGGGCAAAGCTTTGTGGAGGCAAGCAACTGCTTTGTCTTATGAAATCTGCATTTAAAGAGTACATGTGCCATTTGGTCACCAGCTGACTAGCTTAAAAACCAAAGGCCCTCTTTGACTTCATATGCTTTCAACTCGTGTGGCACCTACAGAGTTGACTTAGCAAAGAAGTTTTCCAGTAATAATAATTTCATTATAAGGATAAAAATAAGTGTATGAGTCACATAGTAGAATTAAACACATGGGGAGAATGTCAGCTTTTTGACTACATGGATTATTTGGAAGCTGATGGATGGTTTTTTTAATAACATTCATATTTTCTTGCAGGTTAAAGAAGTAGAAATCTATTGCACTGTTGATTGGAAAATAGTAGGCATCCAATGTATTGAACTTGAATTAATTCATTTTCACTTAGTTACCCTTCCTTTAAAATGTCAATGAGCAACGTATGCAAAACTTACTTTCAGAAAAGATGACGGGTTGTTGCCAGTGCTCTGAAGTCAGAGTTGAGGTATGAGGAATTAAAATGCAGGTTATATCTGTTAGGGATGAGTCACTTGGGCTTGTATTTTGGTTTGCCATTACTTGCTTTTATCAAACTAAACTTGCAATTGCTGCATAGTCTTGCAAAAAATTATGGTAACATTCTGCTGGAATGTTGAGACAGTATTAATGCTGATCAGTAGCTTTTCCATATTCCTAATGGGCTGCTTACCTGAAATTTTTAATTATAAAGCATTTGGTTTTACCTTCTAAAGAGTTTTGCGTGCTGAGAACCAGAACTGGCCTGCTCTGATGTAGATAACTGAGCCTGTGGGGCCAGTGCTATGGACATGAGTGAACAATTACAGTGGGTTTTGTTTTGTTGTTTTTTTGGGGGGCTGGGGGTTGCTTGTTTTCTGAAAACTAATATATATATTTTTTAACCTCTTTTAGTCTTCTACCTGGTCAGCTTCTCAGGGTGCCATGCCAGGGATAATGGGGAGTCCTCACCTCCTGAATCCAGGCTGGAAGAGCCGGTGCCCTTCTCTGGGCTGCAATCACCCAGCGCAGCAGCATCCGCCTGCCCCATACAGTAGTTGTGTCCAAGGAGGTGCAAGTGCTCAGGGCTCTGGTTTCAGTTTTCTGAATGCTTATACCTGTTGTTCATGTGAAGGAATTTCTGCCTTCCAGTTTGATATTCTTTAATGCCGATTTCTTATGTATTTTGGTCAACTGGGAGACATCAAAGCTGCTTTGCCCAGGAAAAACAAGAGAGATAGTGAATTGCAATTGTTTCAAATTAGATCTTAATGGGGTGCAGATGTTGAGCTGTGCTTGCTAGAACTGCTTTGAAACTGCAGATGGTCTGGTAGTTCGGGGTAAGGAGAGGGCTGGGAGGTTTTTTGGTTTTGTTTTCACTCCTGTGCATTTGCGTGACATGTTAGATTAGGGCTGAATGTAAATGAAGAGGTAATAACCTGTATGGGTCTCTGGTCTTGCGAAAGCAGTGCTTGTGAGGTTGTGTTATTGGAGCGGATTTTTTTAAGTAACTTGGACTGATGTCCAATGCATCTCCATGTTTTCCCTTTGCGTTTAATATTGCTTTGGGTTGGAGGTGAAAGGAGGGGAGCAGAGAGGCTGTGAAGTATGTGGAGATATCCCAACTATCTAGGTATACTTTGGACTCTTTCTGTTCAGAAATGTATGATTGTATTTTAATGGAGCTGGCACAAATTGTCATACTTAAAATGCACATGGTTTTCTATGCTTTGTTCAACTTGGTAAAATGTACGGTCTGCCTTCTCCCACTACTTCATACATTTTACTGCTCTCTGGGGTGAATCTCAATAAATAACTGGGAACAAGATCAAAGGCCCATCTTTAAAAGACTGACTGTTCTTAAATACTCATGTTCTCTAGAAGAGATGATTGTGCACATTGGAGGACAGGGTTTGGTCTGAATGCAATGTGTGTGATGCATGTAAGGGCTGTTTTAAAATGCATAATGCTTTGGTGGCTTTTTTTCCCCCTACCAAAGGTGCTGAGCCTCAGAGCTCAGCTGAACTCAGCAGGGGTTTCAGACTCTTAGCACACGTGCAAACCACGCTATCCGCTCTTATCGGGAAGCCCTGAGGAGTGCTTTTAAGCTGCTTCAACACCTTGCCCAGTAGAAGGATGTAGTTTCCTGTGTCTGTACCCTGTCCTCTGGGTGCTCTAGCACCTGGTCACTACACCAAGCACCAGAGCTCCCATTGCCTGCTGTGAAAGAGAGGCTCCCCCTGGAAAAAGGGGAGCAGCAGCAGCAGCACTTGTGCGGTCCCTTATCTCCATGGTGAATTTTTTTGGTGCTGTTTTCATGCTCGGCATTAGCACTCATGGTAATGAATGTGAAATGAAGACCTTACAGTCCCTTTGATGTGGTCTTCTGCCTGTCTTCCTCTTTTGTGTAATGTTAAGCCTTTAAATCTAGATAATTACACCATTTAAGGCTGTAGATGCAGTGATTTAATTCAACCTTTAGTAATAAGGTTACACTTGTCAGTTCACAATTAGAGCAGTGCTGTAATAACAGGGCAAGCAGGTTTCGGCATCTCAAAGCCTTTTTCCTTTTCAATAGCAGTTGAGGGAGATGTGTCCATTGCAGCTCCCTTCTCGCATCACAGGGAGGCACTGGGCAGCAGAGGAACTGAGTCACGTTTCTGATAATGGGTCAGGCTGTTGGACCTTTGCTGGCCTTGGGAGTGCTGCATGGATGAAATGGCTGGGGAGAACAAATGGCTTGTTCTACTGCTACGGAGGCAGATGCTGGAGTGTGCCCTGTTGTGCCCCCCTAGGAAACAGTTATCAATATAGATGGTATCTCTGATAAATTTTGTGACAGGATAAAGTACTTAAGATCTGCAAAGAATGGTAAATCATGGGGAGGAAAAAAAAGTAATTTGGAAATGCACACAACGAAAAACGTTGGCTCTTTTAATTAAGACTGAGCTCTTCAAGATATTTTAATGAAACATTAATTCAAAGTGAAGCTTTTATTTCGTGATGACATCCAGTTTACAGCGCTGTTATGACAGCAGTTTGCATCAAAGTGTCAATCTGCAGTTAAATGTTTCATTTCAAATGAGTATTTGGATGAGCAGATTTAGCCCACACATTGGAAGAAGATTTTTAACCAGCTAAGGGGAGAGTTTCTGCAACAATCTGCTGGCTTTGTTGAGCTGGTTGACTCTGAGGGACTTTATCGTCCAGCTTCCTGCCCACTTGTGTTGGTGTGATGGTGACTCTAGGGAAATACTGGTTCAAGCAGTAAAGCATGTAGTTGGTTTTTAATGTCTTCATCTGACATTCTTCGCTGAATGGAGCTAGTGTGAGCTGAGATCTTGCACAGCTCATCTTTCGAGGAAAAATAATGGGGAATAATATCTGATCTCCGAAAATATGGTTTCATCTTCACATAAAGGGCAACGTGTCCTTGGGATGTTGGGTAGGGGGTGTGCATTGCCCTGAGTTTTCGGGTGTAAGGAGACCCTGTCTCCCCAGTGGGTGCTCAGGGTTGGAGCTATTGGTCTCTTTGAAACCACCTGAGGCATTTGGCTGCACAATGTGACACCTGATGGGGAGGGTAGTGGCAACGTATTTAGTTTCAAGTGAATATTTGGATGAATTTAGGTGAGAGTTTGGATGAATCTCAGGGAAGCGTTTTCATGTTTGTCCCAGCAGGCATTAACTGCAATTTGCGTCTTCAGAAAGGGTTTCTTATGACTGTTCAGTCAGTTTGTCTGGGTTTTGAAAGAAAAGCTGTAGATGCACTGCAGTTTACAGTGGCCATCTGTAGATCAGCAAGTCAGTAGTTATTAAACTTCTTATATTTATCCTTTTCTTTCCTTCGAGATAAGTCTTGTGAGATTTTATGTAGGTTTATGTGATGGTGTAGGAGTGACAAAGTTATAATCTTAGTTCTGGATAACAGTTGCCTGACACCCCCCAGATTACAGATTAGACTTTTAAGGCCAGAAAGAATTATTAGGGTCATTAAGTCTGTGTTTGATACCCTGACTGCAGGATTTCTCCCAGAAACTAGATTAAAACTTCTCATTTTAGAAAGGTATCTAATCTCCTCTGTAAGACTCCAAGCAGTGGCAAGTCATCCATCACAGGCTGCGATGGGCAAGCTGCAGAGCTCTCAGATTTGGGTTTGGAGCAGCACCCAGACTTCACATTCTTGCTTAGAGCTTATCTGGCAAGCTCAGACCACTGGAGCCTGGTGGATTGAGCACAAGGGCTAACATGAGCAGGCTTCTTCCTCTTGTGGCTGCACAGAAACTGCTTTGCCACTTTTCATGTATGTAGAGGCAGTGAGTAGATCAATATACCTGGGCTTCTGGAGAAACATTGAACTCAGCTGCTGGTGTTTTACATCAGGTGTCAAAGCTCTGCTTGATTCATCCATTTCCCATGCACACATCCTGTATAGACGGAGATAACTACAAAAGTTCAGTCTTGAACAAAACATGCCCGAAAGCATCTTTGTCCACTTTTGGTTTAATGTATGGCAGAGGCACATGAGTTTAAATTTGCTCGCTTTCTTTAATCTATTTGGTCCTCTACCCTAGGTAACATTTGCTTGAGAGGATGTGTTGCAGAAGCAGCTCACACCGAACCGAGGCACTGTGCATGTCGCAGCTCTTGTCAGCAGCTGCTTTTGAATTTCATAAGTGAAAAGTGAGCAACTGCAGTGACAAAAAAAAACCTGTCACCACCAGCAATGTCATGGTGCCTATGGGAGAGAAGTGTGGCAAGGGTGGAAGATTTAAAGTGAGAAAAGAAAGCAAAATCAACAAACTCAACTTCACTTTCTTCAGTGAAAGCTTGATTTGCCCTTGGAGGAACAAGACATTCAAAGAGGAAAGGCTGTTTTACTTGTTTATTGACAGATAAACTGCACCTGTGTTGCCTGCTTTTTTTAATACAAGATATTTTATAGGGATTTGAAATACATCTAATCGTAAGTGACAAACTTCAACCTTAAGTTGGACATAAGTGGCTGTTAATTGAGGACTAGAGGGACTTAAATGGTCTTGAATTTTATTGGAAAGGTGGGAATATTGATGGACAGGTTATAGGCAGTGCTGTGGTGGAAGCTGTGATGCTTACTTACCCAGCCTTGTCAGTAGACTTTAAAAAAAAAAAAAAAAAATCAGGTGATGGTAAAATACAACCATTATGTAGACATTAACTGTTAATGAGGTGTTTTCTGACTGGTGAAAAGCTGGAGAGGTTTAGTGACACAGGAATCTTCTCTGCTCTTTGCACAAAGAGCTTTCTTTATAGGAACTTCTGCCATTAGGAGCTGCGTTGGGGTTGAGTTTTTCACTTGTATGTAGTTCTCTGAACCTTTGTAAGTGACTACTGGTGAATTAATTTCCTTTTTTTCTTTTGCTTTTGTTTAATATAAATCTCCACTGCAGCAGCCTCTAGAGGCTTTTTTGGTCTCACTGGCTGCCAGCAGCCCTATGCCGTTACATTTCTTTGTTGTACGCATTGGCATGTAGGTATGGAAAGTGATCAAATTTTTGAAAGACATGTAACATCACAATCGTCTGATATCATGGTGAAGGAAAAAGATTAAACACAAGAGGCTTCTTCAGGCCCTTGCTATCATGCAAAGAACTGCTCCTGCAGAAAGGGTGACCCAAGACTCAAGTGGCTGTTTGGGATTCAGGAAGATCAGCTCTCAGATGGGAGTGTTAGTGGTGTGTGCCTGGGCAGCTCGTTGCAACGCAGCCGGGCAGAGTGCCGAGCTCACTGGAGTCTCGTTTTCAGTGGGGCTGTGTCCGAGTGAGCACCTCCTGGCACAGATTGCATCGCTGTGCTAGGGACCGCATAGTTGTTGTGTGTACTTCTTCCAAATTGTATTGCAGTTAGGACTGTGTTTGCCATAGACGTTCCCAGGGCAGGAGTGTCAAGTGGACCCACTACATTGTTCTCTCTCCATAACTGCTTGGCTCTAGTCTCAGTCTGTGTGTTGGACTTTGGAAGAAACAAGTTGTTTGATTCACCACTGATAATCTAACCTTGTCTGTAGCCTAGGCTTGATGCTTTACAAAGAAGTAGATTGTTGTCCTCAACACACAGCAAGTGATGATTCTGCACAGAAATTATGCTTGTAGTGGGGCTTATTGTCACTGTGCAGCAGTTGGATGGCATGGATTTGTCTGGCTGCTTCAGTGATGCAGGCAAGCGACAGCAAGCTGAGTAAAACTCAGCCAAGCCACATGCAAGGTAAAGATCTCGCTCAGTGTTATCAGCTCTGGTGGATTTGCAAACTCTTCTGTGTTGTAATTGATCTTGTGATTAGCCCATTAGGACAGAGTAGAAACATGCAGTTAATCTGGGGAGGATTAGACAAGGTGAAGTCCCGCAGTGTCGGAACTGGAAGTGCCTCTTCTCAGGTCATCAACATCGGAAGCTGATGTTTCTTGTCTGCTTAATAACCTGCTACCAGCCTATGACCTATGCAGTAGCTGGTTAGCAATGTGGTGCTCGCATGACATCCCACTACTGTTTTTAACAATTCAAATCATTAACATGTTTTTTGCAAAAAGGAGGAAAAAAACCTGAACCTTAAAGCTGGGAGTTGTTTTTTAAAAAAGATTATGCTTACAAAAAAAAAAACCCTACATGCCTAAAATCTTAGGCAGGTTGGAGCTTTACCTTGGTTTTGCCCATTGAACGTAACCCATCTGCTTTTTGTTCCTGAACTCACCAATTGCAAGCTGTGGTGAAGGGAAGTTACAAGCTTTAAATGAAAGAAATGTCTCATCATGTCTAGAACAAAATAGTGGCAAAGAAGTTTATGGAGCTTCACTCACCCATGTGTCTGTGCTCATGGACTGGGTCAGGAGGCTTCAGCAGTGTCAGGGGTCTGTCTGCAGTTGGAGAAGGCTCCGCGTCCCCAACGGTGGCACTGCCCACGCACGTAGCACCATGGAGTTGTCCCCTGGGGCTCCATACTGTCCTTCCCTGTCATGGTTGCCTCCCTTATCACCACTCTCCTTTGAAGCTCCCCTTCCTTCCCGTCCCTTTGAAGGCTTGCCAGGCTTCAGACAACAGAGTGCTGCTCTCCAGGGTTCGTGGCAGGTCGGGTACTGAAGGGCAGAGAAGCAGCACAAATGGTTCTTGTCCTGGTTGTAACCTCCATGCCAGCAGTGGCAAAAGTGCTTTTCGTTTTGTCTTCAACTCGGATTCCCGTCTCTTCCTAAACTAGGGGTGAGTTTGGAAGTGTTACAGTATTTCCTGTCCTCTTCTGGATTTGGGGTTAAAAGACAAAATTGTTATAATTTTGATGTAGGCTACATAAAAATAATTTGATCTGCGCAGTGTGCACAATTGCTCTGCTGCAAAGGAAGTTCTTTATAGCCCTTAGTGGTGACTGTCCGTCTCCATCTGGAGGAGGTCAGTGCTTTCTGGTGTGTATGTGAAGTCAGAAATTCAGGCTCCCAGAGGGAATCGTTAAGTTTAATCTCATTGCCCAGGCTGTTTCACTCCATTGTTCGATGTCGTCGCTGGCTGCAGTGATGCGCGGATGGCATCCTGCGTTTTGTGGTGCTGCCATGCGAAGGAAACATGCTCTGTATGCCCCTTCCTGAAGAAAAGTCTTAAAGGACAAAAAAAAAAAAATGAATTTTTCAGCTGAATAAAGGGCAGGGAAATGACAAAACAGGTAATCTGTTCCTAGTGCCTCCTATCTTAACCACAGAAACCTGATCAAGATCTCTTTCTGCTCTCCTGCGACACTTTCCCACTGTACCCCTTCCCCCAGCACCCAGAGGTGACGGCTGGTGCCGCTCACCGCCCCTGCATTGCTGGCTGCATTCAGCCCAGTGCCCCACAGCGCAAGGAAATGCAAAGCTACCTCCACCTTGGTGTCATCTAGCAAAGCGCCTCAGTGGCTGGTCCCTCTACAGCCGGCCTCTCGCCCAGCCCCTGCTGCCACCCAAAAGCATCTGCTGCACCCCAGCACCCTCCTCTGCTGGCGGCTCCTGGTCCTGTTGCCAGCTTGCTTTCAAGTGGGATGTGATACACAAGGGTTGCAGGGGAGGATTAGTATTACGTATTAAATAAGTATTTGTATGCTTGTAATTTGTTTTTAGCTTGTCAAAGAAGGACTTTGATTTTTTAACAGTGGAATTGATAATCCCAAAATCTTAAAAAATCCTGGCCTTTTCATCACAGTTCAAGTGTGTCTTTACAAATTTTCAAGTTGGTCAGTCCCCCTCTTGCGTCCAGGTCCTCCTTTTCCCAGCTTTGCTGTTCAGCCATGGGGACAGGGGTGTTCTCTGGTGCAGAGTGGGACTTCAATGCAATCTCCAGCTTCCAGGAACTGCTGTTTGGGGGGGCGGGGAGGGCAGGCAATGTAAAAATGTAAAGCAAAATATATTTTTACAGTATTTAAAGAACCACCTCTTTGGAGGCCAAGCTAGCTAGGATGCCTTGTGGCACCACAAATACTGGTGATAATAGGGATACTGGCGATAATAGGGATGTGTGTTTTCTTTTCTTAATCATAGCGTGCTTGTGCCTTTCCCTGTCTGCAGGAGTCCTGCTTTGTAGAACTGGCTCTTGTGTTTATGAGATTTTTATTTGCAGTTGTACGTGCTAGCTGAAACAGAAGGTATTTCAGTGGTTTCCTAATTAATAAGAAGGGAAAAAATTGTGCAGCCATCCCATGTTCTTATTTGAAGGGGAGAGGGAGTGGTGCAAGGCTTTACATAGCACTCCACCTCCTTAACTAGAAAGTGGCCTTTCTTTGGGAGAGTGCACCTCACTTCTTACCTCAAACTGGAGCTGATTGCCAGTTGCAGTCGATGGCTGGTGCTGCCTCTATGGGTTTTGCTGTTTGCTCCCTTCATTTTTTTGCAAGAACTAGCAGACGTGGGCTCATAGATCCCCAGCATTTTTCTACTTTCCGTGATGCTGCTTTGCAGGGAGCCTGAGTGCACACCAGGGGTTCTCAGAGCATGACAAGAGAGCCAAGGCTTTGGGAATCTTATTTTTTCTCCCTCCTGCTACTTTTTCAAGCCAGCTATCTCTGAAGTCAGGGCAGGAAATGAAGGGGCTGAGAGGTCAAGAGGGCCTGGGGAGTGCTAAGGACGAGCCTGCTGAAAGCGTGTGGTGGCTCTGGGCTTGCGCACAAAAACAGATTTTTGCAAGTATTTAGAAGGGTTTCTAGTTTGGTTTTGTTCCTAGCCAAGCCAAAACCCAGACCTGCAGTCATTCTGAAAGGGGAATGCAACTGTGTGTTGTGGGTTGGAGCGCAGTGTTGTATTTTGGTTTGGAGCAGCACGGATGCTGCAGGGGAATAAAATGCATTGCTTGCTGGAAGTCTTGTAGGAGTTACCTTTGTAGCTGTGTCCTTGTTATAGTTCCCTGGTGGTATTCGGTGAGAGGACACTTTTAAACACTTTTCTAAAATTTCTTGTATAAGTTTTCCAGAGTTGAGCAATACAGCTCGCAGCATCACTAGAGAGGGCTTCTGAGCAGCTTCTCAAAAGATTCCCAGTTCACCAGGGCATGACTGAAGGGAAATGGAGGAGGCTTTCCTCAGTCTGAGCCCTAGTTTAAAATAAGCCCGATTTAGGTGCTGTGCTATGCACTGGGTCATCTCCTGTCCGAGTGAAAACCGGCTAAAGACATGCAGTGCCCAGGGCAGGACATGTGTGTGGTTGGGAACGGGGGCTGAAGGAGAGGAGCGGCTGTTCCTAGCAGCCCCATCCAGTGGATCTGCCCCTCGGCATCCTCCTCCGCTGCTGCGCGTGCTCTTTGCAGCCATGTGCTCTGGTGTTTGTCCTCTCCGAGCATGCCCAATGCTCCTTGGGTTGGCAAAAGAAGCCTTCCCAGGTTAAATGCCTGTGCCTTTTTAGACGGCTGGCTGTTATCTGGCTAGTTGGCATCTGTCCGCGTGGGGTTTAAGGATGGCCTGAGAAAAGCCGTGTGCTTCCTGGCATGCCCGAGAGGACCTTGCCGACACGCTGCAGCTGTTCCAGTCCTGGCAGGTAGCAGGGGCTGCTCAGCCTTCCTTACCTCGTTCAGGTGCCAGCTTAAAAATGCTTTGAGGAATGGTGTTTAAGGCTTTTGCTTTTAGCATCAACAGTTGTGGACAGTAATTTTTTAAAACTTTTTCATTTGCACTCCTGCTCCAAAGCTACAGTGGGCTCTGCTTGCCTCACGGGCACTGACAGACTGAAGCCTGGAGCGCTTTACCTCCAGGATGTCTTTCCCTGAGTGCGAAGCAAGCTTTGTCACCATGTGCTCGCTGATCCTGTGTGAACTCCTGGGAACTACCAGTTTTGTAATGGGGAAGGGGGGGAGAACAACATGCAGAAAGCAAGATTACTTTCCTTCTGTGTCATCTCCCTGTGAGTTTAAAAAGTGAAGAAAATTCTTGGGCTTTTTAGTTTTTTAGTACTCCTTTATGAATAATAAATTCAATATCTGCTGTACAGGTCTCTCTTGGCTTGAATTACATAAGTTAGTTCCATTTATTTTCTTCTTGAAACATCTCAAGCTCCTTTATTTTACAAGTAGCTTGTTCCTTTCTTCTGTTTCCTTCTGTTATGATTTTTTTTGTTGTGTACTTTTTTACAAAAAAAAAAACATACTCATGTGTACTGTTCTTTTCTGGGCATTGCTAATAAGCAAACATTTGTAAAACATTAGTTTAAGAATTAATAACAGTTTGGGCCGTTTTGTCAAATTGGATGTTCCTTTATCTTAGAAGATGATTTTCCAAGTCGTAAGTGGATCAACTCCAATTGGCTTTTTGGAAGAATAAGATGCATTTCTCTTCTATACAGTACTTTTACTAGGATGCAACTTCTTGACCTCCTAAATTTATGTAGATGCAACTATAATTGTATGGGATTTTTACTCTTGTGAAGTTTTGAAGGAGTGGTCAAAAATTCCTGATATTCTTCCAGTATCCCTGAGGACAAATTGTTCTGTGGACTGGAGTGCTTTTTATAGCAGATTACACATGTAAGCTGTTCTATGGCCTTAAAAAGAATAGGAAAGGTGTCCTGTTCTGTCTATATGGCGATATCCATAGCTCACCAAAACAAACAATTTGCTTATGGCAGCTTCATTTCTTCCTCTGTTTTCTCAGTTCATTTCCCACTTTGTACCGCTTTTTGCCCCTGTTGATTTGTCAGGTTTGGACCCCCTCTGAGCTTTTCTTGGCTCTTCCCTTCTTCCTGCTGCAGTCAGCAGTGTCCCGTTACAGGAGCTGCATGTGATGGTCGATCCCACCGCATGCCGAGAAGCTCATCCTTTGGGGTGGCAGGTGGCAGAGCTGCTGGAGCTGCCCTGCTGAAAGTCCTCTGTCTCCCTGGGGTCATGGTCCTTGCACAGCCTTGGTGGTTGGTGTTGGGGCCTGGCTTAGGACCTCTCTCCTCTTCTGGTGCCCTGATGGCTCTGTCCTCTTCTGGAAGAGCATGCACATGCTTTACGTAGCAGGGCAGGCAGCTGACGTGGGTTTATGGCGGTTTTTCCCTTTAATCACGTAGCTTGCTGCATGTTGGAAGCTTGATTGATACCTCATGCACTACTGGTGCGGCCCCCGAGCAGCTTTAGACATCAGCAGCTTGCACCAGTTGCCATCATGAGCTGCGTTTTCTGGGAGACAAGGTTCCTGGTTCTCTTGCTGCCTAGTTTTGATGTTAGGGAGTTGCTTTCTTTGCAAGACTGGGCTACTTCCAGCTCTTCCTCATTTACTTGACAAAGTTGTGAATGTGGAGCCTTTTAGTGCTGACATTGCTTCTTTTTTGGTCATACAGGTCTCTTGATCCAGCCAGAACACAGATTCACGTATTAGGTTGTAACTGATTGTCAACATTTGCAAAAGCTTATTTCTGTTTGTATTTAGGCAGAAATATATGCTCAGTTTTCAGATGTGGGGTTGTAAAATCATCTCATAGAGTAAACACATTTTGCATTACCTCAGCTAGTCAGTGTTGCAACTTTGTAGAAAAACAAGTGATTTTCATCAAAAATAATACAGAGCTGGTGCCAGATCTTCTGTTGCTCAATTCTCACACTTTTCAAACAAGCACCTTCATGCTTGGGAGGAGCTGCACGTAGGCATCTGCGAAGCCATCTCATCCTTCCCATCCTCATTCCCACTCATAAATCTCTCCGTAGCTATGAAGATTTAAAATAAAATAAAAGCTGTGGCTGCTGGGACAATGGGAATGATACTACATTGATCAGCAGATTTTGGGGGGATCCTGTCTTGGTTTGGTTGGTCTGTTACCTTGTGAATTGTAGGCTTTTGGGGCAAGAGATTACCTTTGTACCATATATATGCAGTACTTGCCATAGTTCTTGTGCATGACCAGGGTGGCATAACAGAAATGCCAAAAAACACAAGCAGTGCTAATAAGGGTAAAATTTGGTTGGCAGGACTATAAGCTGCTTGGTTTCCAAAAGGAGTTATTGAATGAATTTCCATTGTGGATGGCACTTGTGCGCTCCCTTCCCAAAGCAGTTGAATTGTTTTTCTCCAAAAACATTTTGCACTGAAAAATATGCTAAAGCAGATCTGACCTCTCCTCTCTCTTTGCTGGGTCTTGAAGATGGGTAGCATGGAGCCAGGTGCTTCGTTGAAGAGAGCCATTGGCACAGCGAGGGCTGTGACTGCTGCTCAGGGGTGCCAGGGCAGATCTGTAGATGTCCCCATCGCTGAAGCTGCTCTCTGCAGAGGACATTCATAGCTGAGGAGTGAGTAATCCTTCCTGCAGGGTCAGAAAGGAAACTGTTTGTCTTCTCCGAGTCCAGTGATACTTCCTTGTCGTTAATGGATCTCCCTGTGCTGAACATCAGAATGCCTTTATAAGAAACAAGCAGTCGGGACTGTTCTTTGCTTCAGAAGATATTTTAAGTGTTTGTAATATAATCTGTGTGATTGGCAGTCTCAGTAGTAGTTTGCCAGATTAGCTGAAAGTGAATGGAGAGGTGAATTACAAATGCATGGAGAGGAGGAGTTGAGAGAATAAACACAAGAAAAGTATTGTAAGTTGCAAATAAAGTAAGCAAAATCCTTGGCGTGGGCTCTGGGCTGGATCTGGGCAGTGTGAGGCTTGCAGCTGTCATTCTCCAGCCTCTTGATATGACAGCTTCATAACCTGGGAGGTCTTCAAATACAAGTAGCAGATCAAAAGCAAAAGGAAAAATTCAAGTGCTGGGCTTGATACTTGCCCATTCTGTTACGCTTTAATCTTGGAAGCATTCAAGGGAATTATGTGCTGCCGGCACAACTTTCCACCTTTCTGCATTTTGTGGATATAAATGCAGCTTTCGGTGCTAACAATGCTAACTAAAAGGCTCTTGCTTTGATTTATGGCCTGGTAAGCATGCTGATGAAACAGTATCCCCAGCATGAGCATGCTGGTATGAGTGCCATGTGAGATGCGCCTGCCTAAGGAACAGGTGGTCACGTATTTGGGGTTCCAAATCTCCTGCATTGTGTGTTTTGTATAGGGTGAAACTTAATGTTCAGCTGTTGGCCTTCTTTGGCTGTGCTTGTTTGCACAGGAAAACTGTCTGGCACTGCAAAGACAGGATAATTCTGCTCCTGCAGCTGTATTGGCACATTTTCTTTCTGTAGTCCAAACAAGCGAGTTGTCACTATACATTGTGCACAGGGGAAAAATAGAGGGATGGACGACTCCTCTCTCATAGTTATCCTTAGGCTTTCACGCAGTCCCCTTTTCTAAAAAGGGTTAATGAATTTTGCTATCAATGTGCAGCAGAAATTTTATTTGACTGGTGCCAGCAAACACCAAAACATTTCTATTCAGCAGCAAACTTCAAAGAGGGAGAGGCAGAAGAACAAGGCTTGAAAGAAGATAAAAACAAGCATGCTGACTATCCAGGATGCTGTAAAGCCTTTATTGCTTTTGCTTGGGAAGACCTTCGTAATTCTACCAGACCTGAACTCAAGGCAATAAAATCTTTAAAGGAATCTGTACCGTCATATGTTCTCTCTATACTTGAATTTCATAAGCAGTGTAAACATGGAATTTTACCAGGCTCTAGTCCCAGAGGGAGGCTCTTACATACACAAATAAGAACAAGGACATTATAGTACTTTTCCCAATCTTTTTCTCTTGGATTTTGTTTACCACTTGGATTTCATGGACTCGTATATTTTCCAGATTATTATCCAAAGGGAAATCACAGTAATTAGGGAGGTTTTGGTATATACTAACATCCTAGCAAATCTCCACAAAAGAGAAAATGACCCCAAATGCCCAAGCTGTATCATCAAATAGTGTTGTAAACCTCTGCCTGACAGTCACTCCCTTGAAGCTGTGTTCTTTGTGGCAGTACTGAAGTGGCACACGCGGTGTTACTGCAGAGAAGCTCTCAGATTTGGTCTCTGTTAGGAATATTGCCAGGAGATCAGGGTGGTGTTAGGTATCTGATGGTTGGGCAGTCTATGGAATTGTTTAAATGGAAAAGTAGAAACTTCTTGAAGTGTTTTTTTTTTTTTTTTAGGACTGGTTCCAGTTGAGAACATGATTCAACTACATAGCTTAGTGTTCTGTAAATGTTTAGGCATTAGTTTGTGTAGCAGGAATATCTGAATTGATTTGAAATGCACTTGCATCTCCACATTGAGGTGAGGCCTGAGGACTTGCACAAAGCAAGTTTCTTCTGTTTTTTGTTATGATAAAATATGAAAAGAGGAGGTTGCAGAACAGCATTTGGTATAAACCACTGTAATCCTGTGGTGTAAATGGGGGAAGATCTGTGGTGTGGATGAAAGATGAGTGGTTTTCTTGGAAATGGGAAAAACTCTTTTCTTGGAAGGGGAAAATCTCTGAAATTTCTTGGGACTGTATTGGTCAGGCATAATCCAATTGTAGACTCCTAAGGAAGTCGCATGTATGATGAACTTGATTTATCATGTTGTAAAATCATTACTCATTATCTGTTTTCTTCTTTAAATTGATTTTTCTCAGTGTCTGATGTGTATTAGTGAAGTTTTTGACAGATGCAGAAGTGATCTGGCCATAATCAGATAAAAAAAATTCTAGTGTTTATGCATCCAGGAGGCAAATTTTTATGTAAATGGAGAAATTTACAGCACTCCCAAATGATAATCTCTTCTTTCTATGGTTTCAAAAGTGTCTTTCTGAAATGTATGGTTCTGATCAATCTTTCTCTCCTTTGTCTCTTCCTAACCAGCTTCTCTAACTTCTTAGGGTGTAGCCATCATAGTAGCTGAAAGGTGTGGTGGGGATGTTTGACCAGGTGGTTTCTATAAAGGCAGGACAAAGCCTTTGGGACACATCTGTTATGAGCTCTCCAGGGAGTGTTCCTTGAGGTCAAAGCTGAACATGTGTTATGAAGAACTTGGGTGTGGTTGGGTTGGGGTTTTGGAGGTTGTTTTCTAATGACAAGATACATGTGTGTGTGTCTGTTGTAATTGCCCAACAGCTGTTTGATCAGGCAATAAAATGACAAAATGTGGTGCAGATAAATAGTCATGCATGTGGGAGAGGAGTGAGTAATTATTAGGAAAGATGAGAGAAATTTAGGCCTCACCTACATCTTGAAACTGTGTCTGTCTCCTCTCCCTCCTCAAAAAGGAGACAGAGGGCCTTCAAAGTGTGCAGAGGAGGGCGAAAAGGATGATGAAAGATATGGGACGGGTTGTGTACGAGGAAGTTAAATTGTCAGGACAAGCTGCTCTGAGACAACATAAAAGAAAAAGTGTAGAAGTCCAGAAAATCAGGAAAGGCATGAAGAAGGTGAAGTTGGAAAGATTGATTACTGCTGAAGCAAAGGCAAGAGAGCATCAAAAGACATCGGCAGGGGGTAGGCCCACAGCAAGCGGGAGGTGCCTTGTTTCCTTGTGTGGTGCACACTTGAGCTGTAGAAACATTGCTGTAGGTTTCTAAAAGCTGAATTTTTTAAAATGTCTTAATAGATTCACAGGGAAAAACAATCACCCAAGGCCTTTAAATAAAATGACACAACAGCTAGCTGAGGTTTTGCAGGGTCATGGCTGCTGGAGGACGGGGAAGCTGCTGTGGAAGCAGTGTGTGATATGCTGCTCTTGCTCCTCCCTAAGCACCAGATGTAGGCACTGCTTTCTTCCTTCTGTTGGAGGAGCCCAAATCCTCATCACTTGCAACCAATGACTCATGGCTGTGAAGAGTGATATGGTTTTTCTTTGAGATCCTTTGCAGTGCTGCCAGGTGAGAGCAGCAGCATTCACTTCTGCGGTGGCAGCATCTCACCCATGGCTTGCAGTGGATGTCTCCAAGGACCTGCCAGGGTGCAAGGAGACAGTCCTGGGGTATTTTGTTTGGCTTGGTTTGGGTTTTTAGCTAGGGAAGACTGCAAATGCAGTCCCACACAAGCATGAGTCCTGCAGTTGTTTCCTGTCCCCAGGGAAGTCACAAGAACTGGCGCACATGCACAGTGCAAGAGGTGATCCTCAGCCTGGGAAAACCATCCCCCTGATCCCCATCATTGGATGTGGGTTAATAACAAGGAGATGTCATCCCACATGTTCATATTTCAACTTCTTGCTAATGTTGCCATATTTATCAGCAAAACTGACTACAGAGGAACCATGTAATGCTTTGGGTCTGTAGTTACATGAGGTTTTTTGACTTTTTTTCTGTAGAGTGAAAAGGGGTCTCAAATTGAGGCACCTGCAGGTGAACTTTCCTGTTCTTATTAAGGTGTCACGTAGCTGCACAAATACTTGTCTCCTGTGAGACACAGGAACTGGTCTTGCTTGTCTCTGAAGGTGAGTCTGCTCATATGGGAGCAAAGAACTTCCAAATGTTAGAGCCACAAGTGTAAGATGCCTGGAGACATTCAAGAATCTTTGGACCCCTAGGAACTTAGATGAATATGGGGAGAGAAGTTGTTTGTAAGTAGCCATATGTAAGTCATAGGCTCAGAGTAATTTGCCATCTGCAGTTTTACTAATGGTTTTCATTAAGAAAATAATGCGTTCAGTCCTTTCATGCATTAAACTTGCTAGTTAAAGTTATCCAGTTAAATGGACCAGAGAAGGGCTGACACTAGCCTGAATTATTCTGCCTAAATGTGTGCACTGTTGAATGGTGAAGTGGCCCTACTGCCTGGGTCTGAGTCCACCAGATAGACCCAGTTAAGTCCGTGTGAGAAGTCAGCTCTCCTGGGGACAACAGACCTCTCTGCAGTTGGCATCAGGAGGAGATGGGTTGTGTCAGTTCCTTTCCTGTGACTGTAGCAGTGTCTGGATGACCAGCTCTAAAGGAAAGATCTACCTAGTAGGCAAGGCAGGTGAGAGAAATTCCACTCTCAAATCCTTATCAAACATGCTGGAATAATTTTGTTTTGGTTCGAGGCTCTCTGTCATGACACAGTGCCAAGAATAGTGAGCTATCTTCAATTTACTCAAGAATTTAGTTGTTATAACTTTCAGATAGAAACATGCGAACAAGTTTCATGATTTCCTTTACAGTTGTGTGCATCCATCTATGCAAATATACAGGCTGCTTGAATTATTTAATGCTGGAGTGCTTTGAAAATGTAACGTGCTGTGTAAATGCAAAGTATCAACGATAGTCCTATGATTAATAAGGCCTTTTATTAAATAAATGCTGGTCCTGGCCAAAATTCCAAAGAGACTTGTGGTGGAGCATGTGTACTTAACAGGTCAGAATGTGAAAGTAATAACACACATTCTCAAATAAAAAACACATGTATTTGTTTTTAAACTTGGATATATTATTTTAAATTCTTAATACCCTCACCCTTCTTTGATTAACGGGCCATAGACTAAGTGGGGTTTTGTAAGAGATTTTCTAACAGATGTTCACCACTGGGAACACTTCAAACTGAAGACAGAACAGATGAAAAACTGTAGAGGAAAATATAATATTGATCTTTAAGCTTGGAAGACTCTGGGAAATAACAAGCATAACTTTCCTTTAGTTTGTGCTTCATACTGACCGGGAGGTTGCAGAACTTTATGTGCAGCAGTAGCAAAGGGGAGAAATGAAATGGTAAAAAGGGGAAAAACTGATTTCAGTCTTATTTAATACTCTGATAGTAGGGAAATCAGGCTGTGTTAATCTCACTGAACGCTACCTTAGTGACCAAGTATGTAAAGTTATACAAAGGCTTACTTTGACCTATCTCAGCTGCATCATCTTAAGTGGAAATACTCAGATTGATGGAAGTCTTGTTATCAAGCCCTATGTTATTAATATTAGGCTCAATTCTTGTTGATGTTCAACTTATTCCTACTTCAAATAGATTAGAAATAACAAGCTTTATTTGAGCAAAAATTGAGCTGAAAGCCTGAAGGTTTGGTCGTGAATAATAGTTTTGTTACAGAGATGACTGGAATGACCTAATCAATGAAGTTGCATGAAGCCTGGGATTTTGAGAAGACTGCCTTTGCTATTGAATAGCATGTACTGAAGTAAATTGGTAGTAGTTCTGGGGTAGGAATTCAGTGTGCTGAAGTGCTTGTGTTAAGTTTTAAAGTATGATGCGAAGGTGCCAAACAGACTCCCTGGCTCCTCGCATCAAAGCGGGTGCTGTGACAGTTGCAAAGGAATCTTAGATCAAAATCTGTCGTAGCACAACTATAGATAACATCCATAAACAAACAGAATAACCACGGCGGGGGGGAGGACCACATGTGAGCATCAGTGCTCCTCTCTGTCACAGAAACCTCTCAGATGGATTGAGAATATTTCACTGTTTTGGTAGTGTGGGATTCCAGCTACAATCTACATCTTGTTTCTTATCAGCAAGGCATGGTGACCAAATGGAATGGGCTGGCACAGCTGGTCTGTGTGTATCCAGCTGCGTGCTCCCCAGAGGCTGACTGCTGTGAGGAGCAGGGTTATTACACTGTACGCTGGAGCAGCACATTAATTTGGAAATCCACTGCCGATGACTGTTTAGGGGACAAATGGACAACACCATTGACAAGTCCCATCTGTTTTGATGGATGTGAGAGTACATTTTCCCCTTCATCTTGAACTCTTGTTCTGTGTTGCTGTGCGGGAGCTTGTGTGGGGCAGTTGGCAGTATGCATTGATTTTTAACTGTGATAGGGCACAAGGGCATTGATACTGATTTGTGGCAGCTTCTCTCGCAAAATATGGTAAGCAAGTTCATTTTTCATATTAAACTGCTGAGTAGTTGCTAAAAATGATTAGCACAGGATAGTGCCATTCTTATTGTCATGATGTATCTGTTAATAGTTTCTGCCTGTGTTTAAGCTGCTCTTATTCCTCCTTATGTTTATCCATGGATTTAAACAGTGAACCAAGCAGGTTAGAACAGTTCAATCCAATTTCTACTGTCAACCTCTTATAACTTGCCAGTTATCTTTAGAATTAAATTTTATTTTATAGCATATTGCAAATATAAAACGGGTTTCTGATTCTGGAAAACTTTGGCATGTCTTCTAAAAAAATTTTTTCGCTCTTGCTCTCCTTATTATCTTGAAGCTGTGCTGTGGCTATATCTAATATCTCTTGTTCCTGTTTTCTTTTTTCTCTATTTTTAAATATTAATAGACAATATGTTTGGAGAAAGCTTTGCTTTTCTCCTGCATTAAATTTTATTTTGCGTTAGTAATGTTGGAGCTCTTTGGCGAGCATGCCAGGGACCGGCGCATGTACCCACTTTGATATGGGGAGAGTCTGGTTTTTGTTTCTACGTGAGACTTTGTTAAAAGCAGGAGGACCATCTTTCATTTCATTTACTAAGGGAACATATTTCACTGCAAACTAAGTCTGGAAATAGGAGAATGTAGGTTGGAAAGAAGGGAACTATCAGGGCTGGGATAGCTAAGGCTTTCTGCTTGGGAGGCAGTGGCCTCACTGCTCACCCACTGCTGAAAAACAGTGACATGTATCAATCCATCAAAGGGCAGAGCAGAAAGGTAAACAACGGCTGTAAACAGGGACATCTGGCTCCCATAAATTAATTGGCCATTTACACAGTGAGGGCTGTTTGCATGTAAAAGAAGGCTTTCCTGCTAATGCTGTCATACGATTTTGATTCTCCTGGTTCATCCGTGAATTAGGCTGGCTTGTTTTAGTCAGCTGGATTTAATTTATTTTACTTTGTCACTCTTGAAATGAAGAGGAACTGGGCAGTCATGAATCATCTGACACTGACATTTTGTCTTTTGATCCTCTGGGGTCTTGCTTATATTTTCTTATAATAAGAAACCCAAGAAAAGGGGATGATGTGTCTGTCTGCACGAATGCGAGTTCAGATTCCTCTTACCCTGAGGAATCTTCCCCCCCCCGCCCCCCCCGCCTCCACTACTGTTGAGTATAAACGATGGTGCCATAGGCTAAAGAGGTTTCCTTCTTTCTCAAAAATGCTCTGAAAGGTCCCTAATTGGGTGAGCAGCCCAGGTTCCCTGAACCAACAGTGGTAATGCCTTGCGAGTTCCTAACTGGCCGTGATGAGCTCTGAGGCCTGAGCTTTGCTCCGGTGCAATCACAGAATTGTAGCTGACCGGACCCCTGAACCATGCAGGGTGGATGGAGGGCACAGAGACGCTGCCATTGGGATGGACAAGGCTTTGGACTGTGTCCAATGGAAAGACTAAAGCAAATTCAATCCAGTGTAAGGAATGGATTTATGTTGCTGGGCCGGAGGCCAGGACATGCTGAATGCATCCCAGAAGTGCTGTACCACTTAGCTCACATGCCTTTTGCAGGGTTAAGAGAAGTTTGCCCTTCAGGGTTGCTCTACTTGATTGATCCATTAAGTAGTGCTGCTGGGGGGTGGGGGGGGAGTGCTGCTAATGTGTTACTTTAGCTTGAACAAAGCCACCTTGCTGCCATACGTGGCACCGAGGATTGTCATCCATGTTTCTGAGTCTCTTGGATAGTAGAGGCTTCCTCTCCACTTCACCCGAGGCGAAGAGCCCGTGGGCTCACTGTTCCAGGAGCACGGCTGAGCAGGGTGTGCTTTTTTTCTAGGCTTTGGCAGCGGTGCTGTGGGGCGGCTGGGGGCGGGCAGCTCGTGCCCCACGATGCTCCTTCGACTCCACAGCGTGCCCAGTCCTCAGCTGGGGAGTGGAAGCAATGCTTTGCTGGAAAGCAGAGCTTTGAGCATTTCCACAGATTATTCTAAAACCCATGAAAGCTCCCCAAATATCTTTCCATTGATAGCACTTGCTGAAGATAATTTTGGTGTCACTACTTGGCAGTTTTGGGGGTTATGTTGGGCTATCTTGTCTTGCTGGCAATGGAACGAACACAAATGCTGTTAATGGGATGGATAAACTGATGGTGGTTTTGTGAATGGTACCAAAATATTTCTGAAGCTCTCCAGGAGATGTTAATGGGATTTGATTTGTTATTGATTTGATACTTCTGGTCATAATTGCTGGAAAGTGTCATGTTGGGGGGGAAAGAAATGGAATGAAATTCCATGAAAATAAACAGCTTTGTATTCCTGTCCTTATTCTAATGGTACTCAACCTTGGCTCCCAACAGTGTTCCCTTACCTGTCTCTACTGCCGTGACTGCTGCCGTGCACCTCCCTGGCACAGGGACTGGGGGTCAGCCCGCAGCAGCAGGCTCTCCTGCAGCCCAGGGAGTGCAAGACACCTTCACAAAGTGCAGCCAGGGAAGGGCAGAAGGAATTTTTCACGTCTCTGGAATTGTTAGTTATGGCTTTGCAGGTTAAAACGATGTCCCTGTAAGCTGGGTGCCTCTGTCAACCCTTAGGCTTGAGTTGTTTCTTTAATTTTCTGCCTAGCAGATGTATTTGAGGGGGTGAAAGCATCAGCTCTGCTATGTGAAGGGAATATCTAAATACATACCGGAGGGGAAGAAGTGCTGCTGGCATATTTGAGACAAGATGCTGACCCTAGAACTGATGGATTTGAGAACATGTGTTTTGCTGCTTTTTTTTTTTGAGACTATGCAAAGATACCACAAGGTATCAGGATTTTACTTTTATTTTGCCAAGCAGCCTCTCAACTGCATCCTGGTTTGGCTGGGTGGGTGGACCCTCCACAAACCTGTGAGCCTGTCTGGTAGACGTTGTTTTCAGGATCAGGACCATCTGGAGTGCGATGAAAAGAAATTTACCGTTGCATCCAACCAGGGAATCCAGCTTGTCTGGAAAAAGCACTATGGGATTTTTTAAATCAGTCTGTAAGCCACTTGAGAGAATACTAAGTAAATATGTACAGTTGGATCAGGCAGGCTTTGTAGTAAAGAGGGAATTTATTAGAAAGTGTTCAGAGAATAATAAACATCACTGAATTCCTGGATCCCTGCCCACAGATTTGAGTTCATGCTTTAGCTGGATAAATCTCTGCCTTAGCTTTCCCTAGAGGATGGAGTGTCGTCTCCAGTCCTCTTTCCCTGTTACCTTGAAATTGGAAGAAGCTGTAACGAAAAAGATATGTTAAAGATATGTCCTATAAGCCTTCCATCATACATCGTTCCAGGGGCTTGTCTGACTCATGCTGAAAGTTCTGTTGATTGCTAAATGCCTGTTACTGTCAGGGTAGAGATTTAGGGAGATCCCAGTAGGGCCCAGGGTCTCAGGGAGGAGTTCCCCATGTGGTAGATTTTCCCTTGTGTTTGGGCATGTTTCCCCAAGCAGTGAGTCCCCGTGGTCGCTTCCTCATAACAGGCGGCATTTTTTAAACATGAGCACATAAAATGAATGAGTCTGAAAGCAAATACACAATTTCAGTGTCATCAAAGATTATTGCCTGTTCTGCAGCTCTGAGTTATCATTTTCAATGCTGGTGCTAGCACTTTCACTGTAAAATCATTGATTTTTATTGTGACTGAGGGCCACCCTGGGGCAGGGAGACATGGCACTGCCCCCAGCTGCCTCCCAGGAGCATCTCGTCTCCTCTAGGGTTCCCTGCAGGACTGAAAAACCGCTGATGCTTCTGTATGCAAGAAATGCATACAAATGCAAGCATTCCTGGGAGATGTTCTCTAAGAAAAAATGTTCTTGCTTCATGCTGCCCCATGTGAGACCAAGCAGAGCTGAAGAGGAGGTAGCTCAGTTTCCTGCACAGTGAGTTTGAGTTGTGGGTACCTGATAGCCCTGGGGAAAAGTAAGAGTTGTCTCGGAGCATTTTACTAGGTAAGACTTGCAGGGAGATAACATTCATGGTGAGAGCTTTGGCTTTTTGAGTGAAGGCAAAGCTTAAGTGGAGATAGAAACCCCTCTCCAACTTCCCCATTGAGCAGAGAAGTGTAGCAGTATCTGAGCTTGCCAGACTTCACCCTGTGATGGCCTTTGGAAGAGGAAGGAAAATGACGTAAGTTGATGGTGAGTTCTCTGCGACTTTCACCTGGTTCAGGTGAAGTGCTCCACTGCGTGAAATCTTCAGTGGTCTGATCAAGAAGTGCGTGGTGGGACCCCACGTGCATTTCAGTAGGGTCTGTTCGCCCTTCCCTCTCCTGCCCCAGGAATAAAGTGCTTGGAAAACTGCTGAGTTCCCAAGGCCATTTGTTTTGCTGAGACCTTCTGTTGCCAGGCCACTGAGATGGTAAATAAAGCAGCGTGTGATTTGGGGAGTGGTGTTGAAAGAAGCCTTCCTCCTGCTTCCTTCTACCCACCCTGTTGCTAACTTCTGGATTTCCATTTTCTCAAGGCGGTCCATGTTGAATCCCTTTATCTCCTTTCCTGTGGATTATCGGGTTGTTTGCATGCACCCAAGCCATGTCTCTTGGGCTTCATCTGCTTTCCTTAAAATGAAGCAGGCTTTCAGAAGCTGCAAGGCATTGATGGCAAAGTGTGAGAACTGTTTGGGTTTTAATGATAAAGATACAAGCAGCAGGATTTTTTTGTATTTGGGTTACTTCTGAAGCTCAGAGCAGGCAGGAGTTTTCATTTGTGCTTCCAAAAGTTACCTCCAGAAGGAGCAATGTAGGTCCCTGCGTGGCTAAACATTGATTCCCTTAGTGTGTTTCTTCTCATGCTTCATCAGTAACAAACGTATTCCAATAAATGTTTTTCTAGTGACATTCAATAATGCATTCTCTTACGAGCAAGTTGAAACACATCCATAAATTTTAAGCAGACCTTGTTAGTCAGGGTTGCTACAATATTTGAATCTCTGTCCAGTGTTGTAAACTATAACTAGTGCTTTAGATGTATAGTCTTGGGCTTCTCTTAGTTGTGGATGTTTTTTCTAGTTCTCCTGATTTAAATAATCAAATTGATACTGCTTGCTTTTCCAAAGCAGAGAAATGGTTTTGGTGGATGACATGCTTTGATAGGAAGAGCTGAAGTAGCAAATGCTTACTTTAATGATGTAGTGAGATAGAGTTTGCAGATATTTCTTATAATTTAGGATTTGATGAAAGTCTTTCTAGGTTTATAGTGCATTCTTTTAGTCTCATTTCTCATTATCTT
Source organism: Chauna torquata (assembly GCA_013399475.1). Classification (NCBI taxonomy): domain Eukaryota; kingdom Metazoa; phylum Chordata; class Aves; order Anseriformes; family Anhimidae; genus Chauna; species Chauna torquata. Next base: position 69,398 of record VXAL01017332.1, read on the forward strand.
TTTGTGGTATAGGGGCTATAACTTATTAAATGAGGAGCTGGAGTTTAGTTTATTATGGGTAACTCTCTTAAAATCTACTTTCGTGTACACATGGGCTATAACACTTTTAAGTGACTGATGGACAGAATGATCTGTTTATTTTTGTTACTGCTTGATAGAGAAGAATTTTTCCCCAGGGATGCAGTGCTGCACAACTGACCTATTGCATTAAATAAATTTTCTGCTTTCCTTCGGAGTAAGCAAGCCAGTCTATTCCCAGAGCAATTATGGATGTGTGCCCCTTCCCCTTGCTGATTCATACCACATTGGTACGAAGTCTGTAAATAAACAGAGTTGAATTTTTTTACCTAACTGTTTTACATGGGAATGATGTGCATTCAGCTGGCTGAGGGTGCTATGCTCCGTTTGAACTATCGTAACTATTCCCATTGCTGAGAATTGCCTTGATGCATTGGTCTCCTGGAAATGGCTTGGGAGATGCGTGCTGCGGGCACCAGGGTCTGCAAGAGCAACTCAGCCCACGGCTGCAGCCTGAGGGGTTGTGAAGGAACAAAGCAGTAACCTTGGCACGGTGGCTCTGAGAGACAAGTATGGTACAGCTCACAGTAGTCTCAATCTATCTTCAACAGGCAGCTCGGGACAGAAATATGACACAGGTTCGTCATGGTTTTGGTGCTGGCAGCCCAGGGTGCAGTGCTGAGCAGCCCACAGTACCAGGGAGGCACAGGAGTGGGGAGGGCAGTATTTGCTCTGTAGCTGAGATGATTAAAGCAGCTCTAACGCTAATTCTCAGCCCTGTTCCAAATTTCCTTTCTAGATTTTACAAACTGCCATTTGCAGGAGAGCCCAGTTTATCTTGCTATCATCTGAGAGCTTGACATGAGCGCAGATGTTGTCGACAAACTCCCAAAGAATTGGCACCAGATCTGCTGCCTTGCTTCTTTTTTATTGTGCCTCTATTCCCCTAATGAGCAGACATGCTTGAGGGCTGAGCGCAGCAGGCTGGCCTTCTGTCTTTAGCATACCTGACACATCTGCTGGTTTATTTCTTTATGGATGGTTTTCCCCAAACACAACTTTGTTCTCATCGCTAGAGTTTTACTTTGTTTTAATCCCCTTTGACTTCTTACCTTCTGATAAGCATTTAAACCATAGAATTATGCAACAGAAATGAACAACCTAAGCCCTGTTCCCAACATGTTTAATGAACAACAGAAGATGAGAAGGAAGTAAGGCTACTGCCAAACCCCAATGTATGACATAAGTTCCAGAAAACATCACAAACTCAGACTAGTCTGAGTCCTAGTGTTCAGGCTTAGGGTTTTATGGGAAGTTCTACCTCTACAACAGCATTCTTCATACAAGATGTCAGGTGGTAGTCTAAAATGGTCAAGAAATTGTCCTTGTTTTGCTTCAGATGTTGACAAATTTACACTTAAAGTGAGTATTGAACTTGGATCTGAAGTTTGTAGTTACCATTAATGCTCACATTCAGCCTATGAAGCCTTGCTTCTGGTCAGGGAGACTCCATAGGAAAAACTCTGGAAATCAAATTACGTATTCCTTAGGTTTGACTGTGCAAGAAAAGCATTTTGTTTTCTTGTAGCTTCAGGTCTTGCTTCTACTGCGTGGTAGTTGTACTTCATAACTTTGTAATATACAAAGTTAATTTATACACAAAGTACTTAGACCAAAAGGAATACTTTAGCCCATAGGTGTTGGTGTTCCTGAAACTCGAGAATATTAGTTATTCCCAAGCGTACAATGATTTCTATTGCTTACTTTTAAACTTATGTGCAGAAAGCAAATGTTCCTTGAACAATATTCCTGTCTGTTCTGTGAAATGTGCTACTCACTGTCACCATAGGGATCCTCTGAAAATGTTTTGCATGTGGATGTGTCAGTGTCTTTTGAAAGTGTCAGGGCAATCTTCCATGAAGTGTTATGGTTAAGTAGTTGAAGATTACCCCAGGAAACAAATCAATGGTGCTTTTTATCTGGTGGACACTTGGTGTAGATAACTCTAAAGCCTTCAGTGAAACGGAACACAATCCCCCACAAGCCTTATAATTATAAGGGTGTCATTAGCTGCTACTAGTGTGTTGGATTTTCTTGTTTGGTCTATTTTGTTGTTGTTGAAAAGCAAGTTTTGAAGTGGGTACCCTACTATCCTGTCCCATCTAGTCTGATAGAAATGCCATCAGACTCACCCTAAACTGCACGTAGGGCTGCTTGACTTCCCCAGGGCCTAGCCCAGCTGTGGTGTCTGGTTTCACGGGCAGGAGCACAGAACATTGTGTGGGCTTGAAATGATAAACAGCCGTCAATCCAGGCTGCGTGCACTTACAGTTTTCATCTATTATCTGTATCAAAAGCTGATATTGTGATGAAGTTCTTCAGTTTTCTTTCTGTGAGAACATGAGATTCACATCTTTGGAGTATTAGAAGGACACTGAGTCACTTGTGATTATTTTTAAAAAGAATTGTTTATTGTTTTGAGCTGTCATGCTTCTCTATAAAAGAGAAACTTGTGTCCTGTCCAGGGGTAGATGTCTTCCTCAGCTACACGTACAGCCTCGAGCTCTTGTGTGATTACTGAAAGCAGCTAATAGGACATCTGAGGAGTAAATTAACTCCATCCCTTATGCCTTTATTTCATTGTTAGCAGCAGCATTTCATTAAGAACCACAGAGCCTGAGATCCTAACATAAACTGTAGGAAGGTATGCTTTGTCCTGAACAAATGAGTGAACAAGTGAAAAACACTTCTAAGAGGTGAAGGCACAGAAAAATGACTTTTGAATGTTGTGGCACTCTAATGTTGGGTAAGTAGTAACCTTCGGCAGCAGTAACTAAAGTGGGACCTCCTGGGGCATGGCCAGGTCTTCTGCCCCACAGATCAGGTCTTCTGAATCTTCTTTATCCCAAGCTGCCCTGGTACACCTGCTGGGAGATGCTGCAGAAATTTTATATTTACTATCCCTTTACAATTGCTTCTTGGCACATGCTGCCTCATCTCTGCCTCTGCTAGCGTCTTGCCTGAGGATACCCTGCACAGCATCTCCAGTTGCAGCTGAGTTTTGGGGAGCTGAGGCTGTCACCATCACTAGTGTAGCTGTCAGCTGGAGGAGCTGCTTCTGTCGAGTGATTGCTTTCCACTTTGGACCCCTCTTGAAACCTTTTTTTTCCCCTTCTCTTTGGAGTTCTGATTTTAGTGAGCTTCTTTTCATGTACACTGTTTTATGCTGTGAACTGTGCCTTGCTGATACATCTTAAAATTGTGCAGGAGTTGCTTAATCCGAGCACTGGAGTGGTGCTGTTAACAAAACATGTGCATATGTTTCTATGTTTTGATCAGTATAGACAGTCTAGTGGTTAATGGTTGCTTTTTCTAATAAAAGACTTTGAGATGTCAAGTACCTCTTGAAGCTAAGGAGAGATTTGTTCTGAGTGAACTGAAAAAGATCCTAAATACCAGTAGGAGGCTTTTCCAATGGGATTTGTAGATCATATGCAAACGTAGTGCATTATAATGGGGCTTTTTGGAACATGTTGTCTCTTGGATTATGGTAATTGTACAGTAGAGAAAAACTTAAGCTAGTGGAAAAATCAATTTGTACTTTGACAGTTTACATACCAATATCCAGAAACAGTAAGATGTTTGTGCAAATAAACATTGACCTCTCTGAATTTGAGTGACATAGCTCCAAGCACAATAGGTTTTCAAGGTAGACATTTTCAGGAAACAAGCGTTGGCTTACTACTTGTTTTCCTTTTTATCCATAAAGAATGTACAATTTGAGGAATTGCAAGGGTCTTAGAAACTATGCCAATAAAGGGACCTTGGTGTTTTTTCTGGCAGCCAACCAGGGAATAATTCTGAATTAGTTTGGAAGGTCCAGTTTCTACAATGTTCAAGCAGACCAAGGTCAGGATTTAAATGACCCAGTAAGGCTGGATACAAAGACCATTTTATATCTTTAGCATGCTAAAACAGGCAGTTTATCTTGTTGTGTAGGCAAGCTCTGCTAACTGTGCCCCGACACCTGCGCAGGCAAGATAGCACTTGCGTGGGCTGATGGAAAAGGATGCAGCAGAAGTCCTTGAAGCTGCCTTTAAGGAAGAAAGTGATAGTGCACGTCTTATCTCTGGGAGATTGCTGGGGGACACTCCAATGTTGATTTTTGTAACTTGAATGTCTTAGATGAGATATCCTGAATTACAGGAGACATGCTCTAGTTGAAGACTTAATCAACAGGCAAGATTGGTTGGTGTAAATCCATTGCTTATTTCTTCCATGGCTGTGTAACTCATGGGCACAAAGCCCTGCTGGGAACATGCTGCTCCTCGCCATCCAGCAAGAGGGAGGGGAGCTGGGCCAGCAGCCTGAGCTGCTTAGCAGCAGCAGCAAAACCCAAGGGACGAGGATGGATGCCTGGATGGATGCCTGGAGGTTTAGCACCTTCTTATCCCTCTGGTTGCCCAAAGGCTAGTCCTACAAATGCTAATGGGGAGTGAGGAGCAGACTACTGTGGAAAGGAGTCCTGTAGTGAGCTTTTAGGGCTCACCAGCAAGAGCTCCTGGTGGGAGATCACCCAGGCTTCGAGCCCACTGTCACTGAGGGTTGGTGGAAGTGATTTTCCTCTTTCCTTCCACAAAAGGGAAGGAGGGAATAATACCATCTGGTGTAGCTTTGAATTCATGGGTAAAGTATTGAGTTACCGTCTTTCTCAGTCAAAAAGGTTTCTGATTCACTACCATCCCCATCCTGAGTGTTATATAAAGTCCTGCAATTGTAAAGTCTCTTGCAAAGCTGATGGGATGTCACTGCAAACTTTCTCTTGCATATGTATGTGATTCTTTACATATGATGGATGCAACTTGTGTATATGCAGTTGCAACCATAGATAGATGTATGTGAATGTTGTAATGAACACATTTCCAGGAACTAAAAACATGAACTTTCTGATTTTTGCTGCTAATTAGCATGAAACCTGTAAGAAAGATGGAGTGCAGTTGTAGATAGGGGAGTGCCTGCTCCATCATGTGAGGAAACCCTGCTGTCCTTGCAAATTTTGCTGCAGCTGTTGATGCTCTGTGCACATACAGGGCTCTGTGGATCTGCTTTCGTGATTGCAGCCCTTGTTTCATGTTTGGGCAACCGTAAATTCTGTAATATGACAAATGTTTTTAAAAAAAAAAAACTCTTCTACAGAATATTGTGCTGCTTAAATGCTGAAGTCATTTTGATTTACTACATAATGAAGTTATACGTAGCTTTGAAATATTATGTGCGTAGTTTACCAGGAGGGCCTTCCAAACTTTTTTAATCTTACCACAAAGTATCATGACTGCGGAATGGCTTGTATTTGGTCTGTGGTTTTGCAAATAGACTCTGAGACTGGAGTTTTTTAAAAAAAAAAAAAAAACCTCCGAAACATCTCTAGCTCTATTTTAAGATTTAGAGCTACAAAGGAGTTGGGAGAAGTGGCAGCCAAGGTCTGCTCTTGGTTACCCTACTGAAGTAGGGAGTTATTTCAAGCTGTCATCCAACCCATGCTTCTTTTAGTGGCAATGCCAGTGTAAGTAGTGTCTCCCTCTCCACATGGTGAAATGGGCTGGGAACCGGCTCAGCTACCAAAAGTGACATGTGGAAGTGGCTCTCTGAGTCCAGGCCAGGTCCTGATCCGGTACCAGTTGGCGCTGGCACCTGAGGGAATGCTTCTTGTGTTGTGCACTTGGGTAACTGCAGCAATGCTCTTGCTGTGTGGAGTAACCAAGGCTGTATGTGGCCAGCTGCTCATTTTCTAGACAAAAAACATCTGAAAATCTCAAACCTGCTGCAATAAAAGGAGAATGAAGGGATGCACTGGAAAGGTCATGAGAGCTGTAGGTGAGAGAGGGCTTGTTAGGGTGGCTTCCTCCTCACCTGGCCCTGCTCACGGACATGGGTGCTTGGTGCTGCCATGGTGCTCAGCTGTGCTGAAGTGGCTGAGGGTTTTGTGCTTGATTTACCCAGCAGAGATCAGCTGAGAAGCAGCATCTGGTTTTCAGCTTGCTTGTACCTGGATTTTTCAGCTGTGTTGACAAAGGCCCAGGGAAGCTCACAGCAATCTACCATGGGCCATGTGGTGAGTCGACGGCTTATTTCAGTTATAAAATGATCACCAGCCCTTCTAGGTTGTAGTCCTGGTAGTCATTGCTGGAGCTGTATGACTTTATTAAAATACACAGATGTCCTTCACCTTAATAAGCCAATAATTCCCATATTGCTTGGAAATGCAGAGATGTGAATCCAGCTGAATTGAAATGTTGCTGGAATATTGCATTTATAATTATTAAATTTGATCTCCTTCAAGCACGGTATGTGCATGTTTCATGTGGTTAGTGAAATATCACCTGGACTGAAACCGAAGGAGCTGAGAGATGAACTGTTCATTACCTTCTGTATCTGAAGTGAGTTTTATCTCTGAAATACCAGTTGAATGCAGAGTTGACTCTTGCATGGGCAATTTGGTAGCTGATCACTTTTTAATTGCTGAAGCTTATTCTTAGTGCAGGGGTATCCTGTGCTAAGAGCCACTTGTTTGTGGCTTTACTTTTGGATATGCTTCCACATTACGTGAAAGCACAGACATGCTGCTGTCCAGCTGAGCCTCTCCAACTCAGGGAGCACAAAGCTGTGCCATGGTCTTGCTGTCTTGTTGCAGCTCTTGAAAAAAATGATCCAGCACACATACCTTTGCTGTAGTGTGACACAGCAAGCAGAGGCGTCTGCTCTCTGTCAGACCTTATGGGGAAGAAGTTTTGCTGAGGAGAACTAAAGCTGTGTTTCTGCACCCTAGCTGGACGGGGGCACTTGGCTCACCCATGGGCGCAGTCAGGGGCATGATGCACTTCTTGAAAGCCAAGTTCAGAAAGGGAGCAGACAGTAGTGGGGAAAGGCAGCCAATGTGTTTCTAACACCGTATGTGAGACCTGCTACTGATGTAAAAACTGGAGATTTAACCAAGATTTGGGTGAATTGCAAGTCTTACTCTCTGTCCCCAGTGACTGTGTGGCCCAGCTGATGGCTCTGCAACCCAATAGGGAAAACCAGTTGTGCAGCTGAAAGAGGGGATACCGAACCATAACACCAAATAAAACTGTGGAACCAAACCTCCTTTTGCCATGAAGTTTTGTACACCAAAAGTATATTTAAAAAAAAAAAAAGAAAATACAAGCATTAATGTTGTACTTTCCTATAGCACCTGGCAGCTTGGTGTCCAGTGGGCACAGCTATGCGCCCGCCCTGGTGGGGGCTGCAAGCTGCCACGTGCCGGAGCAGAGCTGTGCTGCGAGTCTCCCCAGACCTTACATAATTCACATCAGCTACACATGGTGTTTAGGTTGCTCTGCAGTTGGTTTATTGCATTCGCATGCTGCTTTCATTATACCTTACAGCCTTTTTTTTTCAGTTTAGGGGAGGGAATAAGAAGAGGAACAAATCCAAAACTAAAATTAGTCATTTGAGAATCCAAGTTTGTTTTTCATTTGTTTGCAGTTAGGATGGGTTTCTTTCCTGGGATGGGGCTTCCTAGGGGAGGGGACTGCAAAGATGAGCTCTGGGGCTGAAGTGTGGATGGTGCTTCTTCCATGTCCCCTTGGTCCTCTTTTGGTCACACCTGTGCTAATGTAATGTCAAGCTCTTGATGTTTCATTAGGGCTTTGCTCCCCTGGCTGTCCTCACTGGTGACATTTATGTGGTGGAGACAAGTCATGGCCAAGCCACCTTCCTTGGCGCTCATGGTCACCTCGGTGCTGGGGTGACTGGTTGCCTTCTCACAGGGCCCTTGCTGCCCAGTTGCTGCTTCGTGCTGGAGTGCCTGGTGGGATGAGCTCTGACCAAGAAGAATTGTTTCAGGTCAATAGTGGTCCAGGTGTCATCCCCTATCACCTCCCCCCTGGTGGTGTGTTTTGGTGGCTATTTCTGATATTTAATAAAAGTGCGTCTATGCCGCCATTGCATTCTGTTAGTCCTCAGAAATCCTAATGTATCCTTGGGTGTCAGATTGCTTACTCTCAACAAACTGCAGCTTTTCAGATGCTCAATATCAAGGCTTTCTGTTTTCCTTTTTCTTCCCAATCTTTCTCTGCAATTATAAAACTGGATTTTCCCCTGTGCCTGGCTTCTTGTATGGCTCGCAACGCTGCTGGTAGAATTGGCTGTGCTGATCACCAGCTCCTCCCTGGCAGTGGGCTTGGGGCCGCTTGCTCATTAACAGGTACTTAGGTCCCTGTTGAATAGTACAAAAAAATTGTGTGTGTATATATACATAGTTGCTTCCAATGTGTTGCCCCCTGCCAATCACCTGGAGGTGAAATGTGTGGTGCCTGCTGCGGCTCCTTGACTCCTCGTGGTCCCTGCGTAGGGCCGGGCTCCATGCAGCAGCCCTGTGGTGCTGGGCAGTGCGGGAGGCAGCAGGACAGCGTGCCCGTGCTGCTGGGGCTTATCTCGGCTTGAGAGGGTTTGGAAGGCTCCTAGTCCTGCCCCACAGTGTTAGCAAATCTGCTGCTGGGGTATTGTAAAGCTGAAACAAGACAAATCTCCTTGATCCCTAATCCCCCCTCACTTCTGGCTTCTCCTGTGCAGGATTGTGCTCTCCCACAAAGCCATTCTGATGATTTTAAAAGTAGCAAGATACTGCTTTTCTGTGTCTCCCTGTGGGAGCGTATGCTGTGAGCTCATACATCTTTCAGAGGGGACATTTCTCCCAGCTGCCGATCTAAACTTCATCTCGTTCATTTTCCTCAGGGTCAGGTGGCACCATGCACCAGATCATGGCTGTCCTCTGTTTGTGCTACATCTGCTTGGCCAATTCACTATAAGGCCCTTTTCAGGTTCTCTTTGGCCACTCTGTCTTTTTTTCTGTATGAAGGCAATGTTGTGGTTGTAGTAGAACCAAAGAGCGATCTATTGCCACCCTGGTCTCTGGTGGGAGCACGGCAAAAATGAGAAAACTTACCTCCTTGTTAACAGCCTAGTTACACTGTGATCTGTTGTCTGATGTATAGATCTTTTCATTCACATTTTTCTTGCAGAATTATGGCTTTTCAGTTTTCTTCCTCCCTTTGAAGAGACTGCTAGGAATGATCTTACCCAGCAATAACTGTAGCAGACAGCTATAATGCATTAACTTGCATCCTGTTGCTAATAAAAACGCACCCTAGTGCATTTTTACAGTGTAGCAATTCAGGCATCAGCTATGTTCATATTTTCTTTAAAATGTTGATAAATCCCCTTGTATAAAACTTAATTTGAGATTTATAAGGAGAGACTTGAAACAGGAAATACATTTGAGTAGAAACTGAAAAAAAAATCCTATTAATGATGTGTTATTGAATTTGATGTCAGTCAAGCAGCTATAAAACATACTACAGTAAAAGTATGCTGAGAGCAAAATTGCTCACTACCTTTTGGCTCTGCTAATCTAGCTCTTCGATGTGAACATAATTTCCTAATCTTAGTTTTGTACATATTTTTATAGATTTTTTTTTAAATGTGCTGTGGAGCATCTCCTAAGATCCCTAGCGATCGCTTTTAACCTCTTCAATGATATCCCTAATAGAAGTTTCAGGAGAACAGGCTGTTGCATTTGCTGTAAATTATTTCTGATGATGTTTTGTTGAGACACAGAACATATGTCTAAGAGCTGCACGAGTGCCCTTTGGGTGGAAACAGGCTGCACTCTAAGTTTACAAAAATTGATCGTGCCTGGGCAGAGAGAGGAGGGAGAAAATGCACTACATATCCTCCTTCCTCCCACCCCCTTTTCCTCTTTGGCATCAAATAAAACGATGTCTCATATGGTAGAGTACGTGGTTCCTGATGAGCTTACTGTCTCCGTACCACCCAGGATGGGTCTGGTTCTTATTGTGCATGCTTGCACACGCAGTGTGGAAAACCAGACCCCTTTGCTGAAAAAAACAAAGGTTTTGAAGCTCAGTTAATTAACAATTATACACCTATTACCCCCAGGGGAGAAGCCTGCAGGATGGGTGTAATTTTCTTCAAGTGGCATACATGCAGCTTGGGATGGAAAAGGAGGTGGTGACCTCTTCCTTGCCTTCTCCAGTGAACTGTCCATCTCTGGTTTTGTGGGCTCACCACATCTCTCCTGCTCTTGATATTTACTGTGCAGAAGTAACCCGTAGATTTAGCTTTTGCTGCTAATGTTAGGAATGTCCTAATGTTAGGAATAAATATAGGCATAAATGTTGGCACAGCTGTGTTACCCACCAGGGAAAGGGGAAGGGTCATGTGGTAAGGGGCTCTGGGCTGGAGGAGCTGAGAGCGCTTGGCTTTGATTTCCACCTTGAGCACAGTGTGAACAGCAACAAATGGTTGTCACTTTGCCTCCTATCTACAAAGCGCAGAAACTACCTCACTGAGGTGCCAGGGGATCTTCCGTGTCTCTGGTCTGACTGAATTGGCCTCCCTAAAAGCAGGAGAAGAACCTTTGGGCTAAGTGTCTTCATAAACTGAGAAATAAATTGCTTCATCCTCAGCCCTGGTGGTTCTGGATAAGTGGCAAGGCAGAGGAGTCAGGACTTCTAGCAAACTGGAAATTGCATTATTTCTTCATGTTTTGTCCAGGCTCAGAAGTCCCACAGTGAAAGCTCTACGTTGGCTTGGGTTCAGCCTGAAAGTGCTGGCTGGGTTATGACAGCACTTCACCTCCCCAGAAGCAAGGAGGGATAGCTGCAGGTGGAAAACCCCCCAGCTGTGGGCTTGCTTGGAAGGATTTACTTGAAATCACCTCAAATAAATTCTGTTAAATTAAAATTTTTCTACCCGCTTCTGGATGACAGGTTTGTGACTTAAGAGATGCAAAGCATGTCTGTGATGGACTGGACAGCTTGTTTAGAGCTTTTATCTGCATTTGAATCCAAAAGTGTAATGCTAAAGAGTCAAAGCCCACTGTAAGTGATTGGGATGAGGGAACAGGTAGAATCTGAGCTTTTTCTTCTGAAGAAACTTTGGATTTTGCCTTGTAGTTTATGTAGGAATATGATGTCACTGCTAGTTTTTACAAGTGTTAATAAACTCTTGGTGAACCTCGGCTCCAGAAACTATTCTAGGGAATGTTAAAATCATCCTAGAGATGCAAGCAAGCCCTATGTCTGTAGGATTCACTGTTGGATTGGTGTGAGAATGAGTTGCATCAGGTATTTGTTTTTTTTTTTTTTGCAGGGATCAGTTACAAAGCGTTTTAGCGAGGGGCTTGTTGCTGGTTCTAAATTTGGGCTTGGCACCACGCTGGCGCCAAGGTGGTGGGGAATTCTCACCATGAGACTTGCAACATTCAGATAAAACATTAAGCCCACGTTGTGTTTTTCCAGATAAATTAAAGATTGTTGTGACATACTCATGAAAGACGGGGGAGCACCTCTCCCATTCTGTTTTCACATTGGGAAGCCCCCACAAAACATGCCCTGAGCTCCAGGGTTTGAGGCAAGCCCTTGCGAAGCGCATAATAGCTGCTCTGTCTGCCCACGCTGGCACGAAGAGCCGGAGCTGGCACCGCTTGCCTGCTAGGGGAAGCACAACTATGCAGAACAAAACAGCTTAACAGCCCACAAAAATCTTGTAGACGCCAATATACTTCATCAGCCAATGTTTTCATGAGGATTAGGTTAGGTTGTTTGATAAAACGCACAGGGTGCATACAAGAACCATTGTGTGTTATCGTCTGGTACGCTGGGGCAAATTTGCATTAGCACTGATGTGCTAACATGCACTGAAAGGCAGCCGAAAGGACTCCTCAGATGTCTGAGGAGGCTGCTGACAAGTGTGCTCACCCGGGCCTCTCCAGTAAAGTCGCTCGTGGGTTGCAGTATTCCCTCTGTGGGCAGCACTGTCAGAGCGGGCCACGGCCACAGCCGATGGGAAACCCTACAAGGGCTCCAGCATAGAGCTAGAAAGGAATTGGAGACATGGCCAGAAACAGTTAGATAAACAGAGATTATGCTGAAGATATTTTGCTTTCATTTTGATTTATGACAGCTGCACAGCCAAATCTAAATAAATTAATCTTGCTTAATACAAACACGGAGTCACCTGTCCTGCAAGAGAAGGTGGTGCTGGGCAAGGGGTGGGATGTGACTGTGGCTTGTAGCATGGGGACTCCAGGCTGGCAGTTCTCTTGGGTTTGGGAGCTTACTGTTTTCGTTGGGGTGCTTGCTCTGCTGTTGGAGAGGTTTGTAGTAAATAAGTTGGCTGTTCAAAGCATGGGAGCAGTGTTCTAGGGATGTAGTGCTGCCTCAGAAAGGAGGAGGGAGGAAAGGGACTGGTGGAAGCTGTGTGCTCCGTGCTGCAGCTTGTCGTGTTGGGTATGCCCCGAGGGGTTCGGTGGCTATTCACGTTGGCCTGGAGACACCTTCCTCACGGGTCTTGACATCAATTCCTGACCACATACAGGCATTTGTAGGCATGTCCCAAAATGAAGGAAATAATTTTTCCCCTCTTGCAGATTAAAACAAAAAAATTTTGGTTGGAGGCTTGGTCAGAGAAAAAATCAAAGCTTTAGCAATATGTTTCTCTTTTTGATATGAACTGCTGAGCTCCTTTCAGGCTGAGCAGAGTAAATCCAGGCTGACATCTACAAGCAGGTCTCCCAGGGTTGTCCTTTCTCAGCCAGGTGTTTTCAGTGTAGCGGAAATGAGGAACTGGAGTGTTGGGAAGCAGCTGTAGGAATTAGCTCTCCAGAGCAGTAAATCCATAGTGCTGCAGCTCGCTGTACTGCAGGGCGGATTTTCACTCTGCTTCAAGCCACTGTAGTTTTGCTGGTGAGGGAAATAAAGCTTAGCAGCTCCCCTCATCTGTGGTTTGAACTCTAAAAAGAAAAAATAGCTTGTTTTTTAAAATTGAGTTTCAGTACTACTCAAACATGCCCTTTCCAAGAACTAAAATCTGCCTTCTTTGAAAATGACACCAGGGTATTGCATCTGCTACACAAACACAATAATAAATTCCATATTTAAGTCTCCACCATAAAACCCTGGGCTGTTGTGTTCTCTTCATTTCAGTGTTTCAGATATGTGTGCTTCACCATGGTGTGTCTAGTCCCACTTACAATCTTTAATGGTGTCTCTGGGAGAAATGCAGAATGGTATTTGGTTTGGTTTTTGCTTTGTAATGAAGTTTAAACTCAAACAGCCAAATTGCTTGGTGTTAAATAACAAAGAAAGATAATACTACTTAAAGAGCAACCAAAATTCATGTTGGAGAGAAAAGGAAGGTGCTACTGGTTTGAGAAAATATAGTTGATCTTTGATCTCTGCAAACAGTTCCTGATGGCGCAAAACCTCAGTGCTACTAAAATGCTTACACATACACCCATGTTCCCAAACCCCAAGCTACTGGAAGTGTAATGGCCACTATGTGTAGGCAGCTGAGCAGCACAGCTTGAGAAATGAGACCTGTGCTTTGAAAAGCATCTATAGATTTGAAAAATCAGATTGGTGAAACCACACCTCCGAAGGCGGTGCGCTGAGGCCGCAGGGTCTGGGCAGCACGGCACACGTGGTTTCTGGACTCTGTTAAATACCGAAGAGCAACCTCTAGAAGGAAAATGTATGAGAGATGCCCAGATAGTGACTAACACTTCAAAACCTATGAGAAAAGGAGCAACTTCTGGTTTGCATGGCAGTAGTTTATTGTGAAGTGGAAATGCTGTGTTGACAGCACATTAAAATTCTCTGAAGATTACTTTTTATCTGACTCTTCTGATCATTTCAATGTTCTTTTTAAAGCAAACAGAGATGTTGCAAGCTCCAAATTACTCTTCTTTACAGGATTCTTTAATGTGCGGTTTCATTGGGCTTGGAAAGTTTTCCTCTTTAAACTCAGTAGTAGGAGGCAACAGGAGTTTGAGAAGAAAGGGCTGTGTTGGATCCCCTGATAATAAGGGTTTGCCTATAACTTGCTGGTTCTGAGCTCTCTTGACATGGGACAGAAGTTCAGTTATGGTCCACCTGGGAAGCCAAGCAGGTCACTCCTGCAGATGTGTGCATGCTCCAGTTTTGGGCACAATCTCTTTGGCATGACCACTAGGGAATTTCCTATATTTCTGTTTAATAGCAATTAACCAGCCTTTCATTCCTTTGGAAATGGATTTTGGGAGGTGCATGGCAATGCAGTGGGCTGGGGAAAAATGGCATGGTCCAGGGGATGGGGCATGGAGCTCAGAATTTGAAGATCTGGGTTTGGATCTCACTGTGCACGTTGGTGTGGACTGTGGTACCTGTCTGTGAACGTGGTGCTGTGTTGAGGGTGAAAACCACATAAAGGTTGTGCTGTGAGGCCTTCCAGTTTGGGAATACCCATGTGAACATCCTAGCTTGTGTTACAAATAGTAATTGGCTCTTAAATTCACCACTCACCTGTAGTAGCGATTGCCTACTGATGTTGCAAGCGAGTTTTCACTGCTTTTGAGCAACCTGTGCCATAAAGCCTGAAAAAGACTATACCAAAGTAGACATAATTCATAATCTGCTCTTAATCATAATCGAAGACAAAACGGCCCCCGCTGGAAGTAAGGCTTCAAGTAACCATGATATTGAGTAATCATGACAGTTGGCCAAAAGAGGGAGAGCCTGTTAAACCTTGCACTTCATGACCTACTGTTCTTCTTATGAATCATCTGCCTCTCTAGTTGCTTCTTGGTGGGGAGGCTTTTGTCTTTCTTTTGATAGGTGCAGAGCAGAGGCCCAAATACTATGAATTATGTTACAGAAATTTTTGCCTTTCTCCTACTACTTTGCAAACAGCGCTAGTTCGTTCATGAGCCTGCTTCTATTAGGATCGTTACCTTGGATAACGATGAATGTTTTGGGATACTTGGGCAGTAACTGGATGTTCACTTAGTTAAGTGACCAAATTCCTTTTTTGCCTTTATGTAGAAACAATTGAAACTGTTAAACTTTGCTGGTCCCAAAGTAAAGAAACAAGCAAGGGTTAGTAGTGAGGTTAAGTAAAATGTCGTGTAAAGGCAGCTTGTCTTTATGGTGTCATTTGAACTTCAGAATTGTATTTTCTTTTTGGAACAAAGAGCTCTTCAAACTGACAACTGAAAACCCAAAGGAAAACATAATTCTGCGGTGACTGATTCCCATCTGAGCACTCAGATATTTAGTGTATGACCTACACAGCCTATTTTCATTTTAAAGACAACTGGATATCAACCACAATCTGTGTAACACCAGAAGGGTGGTAAAAGGCCGTTGGCTTAGTGCTTCCTCTCCCCTTTTTGAAGACTTATATTGGAATACTGGTGTAGATGCACAAGAAAATGTATTCCCTTGTTAGAAAGGGTTGGAACTCTGAGTATTTCCAGGGATGAAATGTTGAAAGCTGGTGTTCGGAGGCAGCACACTAGATTAAGCGTCATACAGCCGTTTTGAAGAAGTCTCCATGACTTCAAAGCTCAGACAGCTGGGTGTTCAGCACAGAGGGTCACTTCCTGTATGAGTTGCTAAGATGCACTGAGAAATCCGTGGTTTAGAAATTCAAGGTGCAGTGCCAAAAGTTTAATACACTTAGGGTCATCTTTTTTGGGTTTCTTTTCCTTACAAAAATATTTTGGGAACAGAAATACTGCTTTTCAGGATCTGACTTTTACTTAAGTTTTTGCAGCCCCTGGTAGTACCTTGCAAGTCTTTATTCTTCCATGCAGAGACGATGTTAGGTTTGTTATTGTCATGCCTTTGAAATATTTTTATTCCCTATTTGCAATTAAATCTTTCGCATTTGTTTCTTAGCTCATTGCTTATCGTGGTGTCTGTGCATAGATGTGGCCAGTGCTGGGACGTGGCTGGGAACAGCAGAGGGTGGGCAGTTGCCCTCCATGTGCTTCTGTGACGTTCTTGCAGGGCTTCTGGGAAGGGGTGTGGGGGAGTCCGTCCTTGATGGTACCAATATTATAGACCCCTGCCATGCAGCAAAGATCAGAAATCAGTATTTCGCCCTGCATCTTTCACCAACTTTGCCTTGTGCTCTCTGGACTGGGAACAGCCCAGTCATTGCCTGTATGGGGCCACTGTTCCTACAGAAGATATTCCCTGTTTTATTACCATTGAACAGCAGCAGCTATTTGAATTCCCAGCCTAGCAATGAAGAAAACAGAACCAGTTCTTACTGAGAAAACTGTGGGTGTTAAGAGCAATAAAACCAGGCCTGTTGTTTAAGTGCTCAACTTAGTGCAACTGTTATTTATGACTGTACAGACAACAGGACTGCTTGTTGAGGGCGCTTATTTTAGACTAACATTTTTGTGGAGATAAATTGTCTTTGTCCTTTCTGCCCCCACTTAGATGCTTGCTGATGTTGGGATTTCAATAACTGGGATGCCACAGCATGGTTTGCGAGCATAAGCAGTGCTGTGAAATTGCATGAGCTTAGTTTCACAGAAGCATAGAATGGTTTGGGTTGGAAGGGACCTTAAAAATCCTCCCGTTCCAAACCCCTGCCATGGGCAGGGACGCCTCCCACTAGATCTGGTTGCCTAAAGCCCCATCCAGCCTGGCCTTGAGCACTTCCAGGGATGGGGCATCCACAGCTTCTCTGGGCAACCTGCTCCAGTGCCTCATAGTAAAGAATTTCTTCCTTATGTCTAATTTAAATTTACCTTCTTTAAGTTTAAAGCTGTTACCCTTTGTCCTATTGCTATCTGCCTGTGTAAAAAGTCACTCTCCATCTTTTTTATAAGCCCCCTTTCAGTACTGAAAGAAAAACATTTTGCAGTGGTTTGTGTAGCTGTACAGAAAGTACCCACACGTGCCCTTCTTGTGGTACCTGTACTTAGGAATTGTGAAAAAGCAAATAGAAACAAATGATCATTGGGGGAAAATAAAGGGATGGGAAGAATCAGACTTTCCTTGAAAATTTCCTGGGTTTGCCAGCTGCTGGTTTGTTTCATGAACAATACGTAAATCTGATGGAATTCCTCTTAGAAATCTCACTTTTGACTGTTCTTGTGCAGCTTTCCAAGAATTGTTGTGTTGGCAGACTCTCCTCTGACAGTCATTCAGATTCAAGCTAGACCATGCTTCCACGAGGATGTTTTTTTCTTTTCCAAGACCTGTGCAAGCAGGTTTGGAGTTGGTTTAAAAAAAAAAAAAAATCCTATGTTCCTGGAAAGGGGAGGAATATAAACTTCTTCGTCGGTAGCTTCCTTATTTGGTGTTTTTCTGCTTTCCTACAGCCCAATTTGGACCAGCAAATTCTTTATGGAGCAAACATCCTGATGTGATTTTGGTTAAGTGTCTTGCAGCTCTCTGGGGCAGCTGAAACACATCAAAGAGAAGCAATGAGTTCATGTGAGCAGGGAATTTGGCTGTCTGCTCTTTCCCCATTACAGCGGGTTAGAATGATAGAATCATAGAATATCCTGAGTAGATGGGACCTTGCTCCGTGGGTTCATCAGCAGTGGCTCTGTAGGATCCAGCCTTTTCCTTCAAAGGATGGTGGGATCGCTGTATAACCCTGATTACCTAAACGTTTGCTTTCTGTCCTCCATATGAGTATATCCAGATGCCATCGCAGTACAGTTCAGGTCTGTGTAAGATCACAAAGCCAGTTCCCTGTGTGGCCTGAGGCTGGTTGGTTGCCATGCAGTCTGCGAGAGGATCTGCATCCAGCTGATTTCTTTAAACTGGAACTTAAATTATGTCTATTTTTTCTGAACTTCTTTCTAAATTTAAGAATGACTTTAGAGCATGCAATGTTTCAGTAACTGTATGACAAATCAAGTGTTTGGCAAATAAGGCAAAACCTTGTGTGCGGTGTGGGTTCTGTTCTATCCTAAATGGGCCATTTTAAGTCGTGTTGGTGTGATAGCAATAGTTTCAAGATTGGTAAATTTTGCTCCTACAGTGAGTGTCGGAAGCAGTTAGAATTTTACGTAAAGTGTAAACACAAGGATGATCATCAACCATAATTAGACTTTTATGGGTTTGTGAGCTGACTCATGTCCCCTGAAACTTCTGCATAGCGAGCTAAAGACATGCCAAGATTTAGAAAAGCATGATTGCTCTTTGGCTTGTAAA
Source organism: Chauna torquata (assembly GCA_013399475.1). Taxonomy (NCBI): domain Eukaryota; kingdom Metazoa; phylum Chordata; class Aves; order Anseriformes; family Anhimidae; genus Chauna; species Chauna torquata. The sequence goes on from VXAL01017332.1 coordinate 87,484, forward strand.
AATATCAAGTTTGGGTATACAGCTGTTGTGTGTTCCCTAATAATAATAATACAAAAATATAACCTTTACTCATCCCTTCTTCCAGCAAACTTTCCATGGGGTTGAGTAAGACCTTCAGGATGTAGTTTGTGGACAATGGCTGTTAACGTTGCACTGAAAAGCCAGCAGCAAAAATAGTCCAACTCTGTTCCTTCAGTTTTGGGGGACGCCAAAGATAGCAGGCTTCTGAGTGGGCAGCAAATCTCAGTTCAAGCTTTGAAGTGCTGAAAAATATCAAGTGGAAGAGACAGCTTGGCCTCTCAGGAGATCTGAAACTGTATGGTACCTTGTGGTTGAGGAGCAAGCATTTGTGTATGTACTCCTGAAGATCTTGAAACAGCTGTGAAGTTCCCTTTGAAAGTCAACAGGTGACCAACTCCTGAGCATGTCATGCAAGTCTGTTGTGTACCCATAAGACATTTACAGCTTCTCACAATTGTTTATTGACCCAGTGTATTGGAGTAGATAGATCTTCTTTTGATCTGCAAATCTGTCAACATTAATTTTGACTTTAAAATTGTTCACAAAAATTTTTCTTGAAATGCAGCTTGCCACTTATGTGGTATGTGACAATGACAGTCAGCTGTCATTGTAGCTCTTCTGGCTCTCTTGAGATCCAAAGTTCAGTTCTGGCATTCAAAGGTCTCCAGGGTGAACTTGCTGGGTAGGGTCTGGGGACAGTAACAATGTCCCTTCTCCATAGCACTACCCTGCACAGTCTGTGGTCTTCTCCCATGACTGCCTCCATCACCATCGCTGCTGCAGGTGTTTGATCCTCCCCAATGCCTGTGTCCAGCACAGCCCTCTCTGGGTGAGGGCCACACTCAGCCCTGGGTTCCGACTGTCCAGACGCCTGCTGTGTGGGCTGGTGGATTTGCATATGGTTTTCCTTCACCAGTGCCTGTAACTGATAACCCCAGTAAACTGCTCCAGTTACACATCTGCGGCAAAAATAGGTACAAACCCAGGAGGTTTAGTAGTGCTTAACTACAAGCTCTTTGCATTGGATCAGAAAAAGCCTGTAATTGATTGCATCCAGCTTCTCCTATCTCTGTCCAGTGAATTAAATTGCATGTGTAAGGGACAACAAAGTCCTTTTTCTGGTTGACAAAATAATTGCATAATTTCTCTGAACAAAAAGAACAGATAAATACAGAACTCCTTTCCCTATGGTCTTCTCAGTGTGTTTTTTTTTTTTTAACGCAGTGAGGAGATTATCTGCATGGTAAAGAGGCACTGAGATGGTTCACTGAAGATGCACATCCTCAATGGTGCAGGGGCTGTGAAGTACAAAGTCACTGCTACAGCACTGTGGCAAAATGCATAAACTGGCCAAATGTGATGATGTGGCAGTCTGGTCAGACTGAAGTCACCCAGATACACTGGGGTGGGTGCTGCTCACTTCAGAGAAGGGGTTTGTTTTGCTGCCATGTTAAAGCACAATGGTGATAAAGTAGTATAAAGCATAACTTTTTTATTTAACCCTGTTGGTACTGCCGCTTAGAACTTTAAGCTGGGCAAAGCACCTGATAAGAGTGTGTGGGCAGGAAACCATCTGTTACTTGGGGCGGAAAAAAATGGACAAGATAACTGAACAACCTTTGTATACTTCTAAAATATGGAATTATGGAAACCTCTAATCAGAAACAGGAGCTTAGAGCAGTTCAGGGTCTGAATTCTCCGTCGATTACTCTTCCTTCCTCGCCTCTTTGCCCGGTTACCGCTGGGTGATGCTGAAGGTTGGTAGCCAGATGACTGAGAGAAGCTTGTGGCTGTTTGCAAGTTTGCTTTTGACTTCAGGAGTGGCTGCTGTGTTACCTCAGTGGAGATTTTTAACATCTGTTGTACATTTGTCTATGGCAAGAATTACAATCCCCAAGGGAATTGTTGGCTGATGTACAGATGATGCCAGATGAGGAAAAGCACCGTTTGGCACATTCCAAATTAAGCAGCTCTCCGTGTATGACACTGTCATTTGGAGATGATTTACACAGCCGCTTTTGCCATCAGGATGTCATCTGCCCTCTCTGCGCTGTCAAGCTTTAAGGCTTGGATGCAGCCTGACTACTTAAACACGCTGTGGTGATTGGAAACACACTGAGGAAAACAAATGCATGCGTTTGCCTTTTGTTGCAAACTGTTTTATTTCAATGGAAAGCAGAAGTGGTGGAGTCATTTTTCCCCCCTCTGATGTTGATGTCAGGATTTCAAGCCTGACCGCCTGAATGACGAGAACAGTGGTATTTCCATAGGACAGAGCTGTTGTCAGGTTTCAATGTGTTCCCATTAATGTGGAGGGAGAAAGCTTTAGTCTCCTTCCCATCTTCACCAGATGTTTCCATGCATTAGCATTGGTATCTTGCATGTTCTTCCAGCTGCATTATGTCCATAGGGGATTATTGTTTTCCATTGCTTCTCTGTTTTGCACAAAAAAAAAAAGTTGGCAGCTCATGCTGATTAGCACTTCTCTCCAGATAAGTCTGGCTATTCTGCTGGCATAAGTCAGGTCCGGTCTCCAGGCCCATGTGCGATGCTGCAGAGGGCGGTTGTCCCCATCCCTGGTTGCGGGTGGCTGCTGCACTGGCTGGGCTCTTCCCTCCAGCCCTCAGCTGAGCCACTCACAGATGTTACCCTGCTTCATGTGACAAGGAGCTTTGTCAGTTTTACAGTAGCAAAATTGCTGACGTTAACACTGAAACAGCACAAGAAGATCCAAAAGAACTTATACCCCTCAACCTCCCATCCTTTTAGGGTGAAAGAAAGTCTATGTATTGATAGAACCATCCCAACTGTAGAAGCTGACTTGTACCACTGAAATCTACCTGTGGACAGTTAGTTCTTTACTTTCAGACATGTATCAAGTGTGTTAAAACTTCTGCATGTCCAGAAGACACAGATTTCATTCTGTACTGAACTCTAATGGTCTTTGAGACCATGGAGTTGCTTAATTTGTAGTCCTTGGCCACAAATGCTGTCTTTCCCCACCAAAGGCTTCCAACCGGAGGTGGATCCAGTTCTGCAAACTTTTCAGTAGTCACAGTTTTCCCAGTGTACATCCGCCCTTGCTGGCTTAACAAAGTATTTGCTGGAATAAAGCCTGTGGTTCTGAGGGGATGGTGGTGGTGGCTTCTCCCCTGCGTATGACACGGAAATACAGGCAAATGCAAGTCAAGCTTCAAACCACAGCTTTTGTTCTTCTAGATAGTGTAATGGTTTTAAGGTGAATTTAAGACAATTTAGACAATTGTTTTACTTGCTGGTTTTGGTTTGTGGAAGCTAAATTTGATATTTTCAAATGAATAAGAGCAAAAGTGACTTTCCATTCTGTTCTTGGCACTGTATCAACATTTATGTAGCACCGTGAAAGTTTTAAACTGTAAAAGAAATGATCTGCTCTAATCAACATTTTAGTGGGAAGGCTTATTAAAGTGCTGATACATTATCTTAAACTTTTGAGTACTGTTCCTTCCATTTACAAGAACTTGAACTTTCCATAGCTGCTCCGATAAACTTTTCAACAGGGTTCAAAAAGTAACAAATGATCCCATTACACCATAAGTTAAAAATCTATTCATCTTATACTAATGAGTTCGTGGACGTGCATAAAATACAAATATGTTCCTTTTACATCGTTTAAATTGCTACTGTCAGGTACTTCAGCTCCAAATGATAACGTGTTTAAAAAAAAAAATACATTAATGTTTTGTTATTTTAAAATGTCTATTTAACTTTTCAAATGATTCATGTTGCGTTTGTGATCCAAGCCTGAAAGTATGCTAAGAGGCATGCGGAGAGGAAAATATGCTTAAAAAACAGAGTATTTCCCATACTATTACCACAAATCAGTGAAATAATGAAATATGATAATTGGAACAGATTGTATTTAAATAAACTTGTTAAAGATAAAAACAGCAATAATTTGTAAAATGACAAATCCCTTTAGTGATGAGACCTATAATATGGAATGCCTGTGTAGTTATCCTTTTGTATTACACTTCATTTATTTCACTTGTGATTTGGTTTTGAGACATGCAGCTGTAATATCCTAGGAAAATCACTTGCGTGTTATAAGCACCTTCTCAAACAGTGGCTGGTCTTTAGGTATGATATTCACCTCTAACATCAAATTATAATCCGGAAAGAGCACTGACCTTTAAGAAATCTTTTGTGGGCTCGTGCTAAACAGAAAGGGCTGTAGGTACAAAAAGCCCTGTTTGGCTTAGTCTATAGGAGAGAGAACAAGTAGCTGCTATAGATATCTGGTGAGAAAATATATGTTGGGTAGTATCTCTCCCATACAGCTTCTGCTTTACCTGTCTCATGCTGTGAAGACACTGTCAGCATCCTCCTCCTGATGCAGTAGCTACGTGTTGATGTATTCTGATTGCCTTCAGTGGTCTGATGCAAGTGGGGTTGGAGAGCACTTTAATAGCTGGTGTCAACTAACATTTTAAATAAGATATCCAGCAAAAGCCGTCATTGATCAGACAGGCAGTTCCTGTGCTGAAACTGTAACACATGTGAAGTGTAATTACCAAGAGGAGTCAGGGGATTTATAGCGGCTGATGCAGTTCAGCTCTGGTGACTGTGGACTACCGAGCTTGTCCAACACGCACTACAGGGAATGTCTTGCTTCAGCTCCCTCCGTCTTGTTCAGAGATGTTCCAGGGAGGTACGGGCAGCACAGGGATGATCCACCTACTCAGACCACTTCCCAGCAAGTAATCACATTTGTTTAATCTTTTAAATCTGTGAAGCACAATCTTAAAACCACTCTTTTTTTGTCTACACTCTTCTGTCTGAAAGCTGTTCCAGATCTTCTGTTGGATGCAAAACTCTTAATTTTCGGCATCAGTTTCTTATAGTCGGTTTATTTTTATGCTACCACTGTTCTGTAGTTTAAACAGCTGTTTAAAAAACGGAACTGGACATATTTCCCTTTTGTGTTTGTATACGGCAATCTGTCCCATCTCTCTGCATTTTCCTAGGCTAAGCATGGTAGGCTTTTTCCGTTCCTTGGCCAAGGCTGTACCTCCAGTGTCCTTCTCCTCTCTGGCCCTCACTGGTTAGGGAATAGAAGTGGGAATAAATGTTTCAGCTAAAAGCCACCTTCAGAAGGCAACACCAAGCCAGGCTTCTCTGGAGTTTAATTCCTTTAGTTTTATTGTATTTCCTGATGGCAATTTAAAAAAATGTGTGTGAGAAGTGTGAGAACTCTCTTGTGGATCAAAAGGGCCCTCCTCTAAGGCAAAGCTAGTGTGTTTTTCACTAGTGTCTGGACATGGCAATGCCGTAGTGTTGTTTAATTTTGAGTCCTAAGGCAGTGATTGTGTCGGCATTAATTCATAGGGAACAACAGTAAAATCAGATGTGGGTTTAATCTTTTAGCACTCTGCATATTCAGTATTATCTTGCATTTGAATAACTCAGTAATTTTGAATTATTTTTTGACTACCTTCACACTTAGCAGATCCAACAGGTATTTTTAATAGGAAGGGAAAAGATTCTTTTTAAATTTTGTTGGGTTCTGGGGAAGCGGGGCGGGGGGGAAGGGGTGCAAAAATAACTTGAAACAATATGTAAGCATTGGCTTTCTAGAAAGTATCTAGGGACATTAGATTGACGATAGTGTCATGTCCTTCTGAAGACGCACCTGGGTTTGAAATGAGACCAGCAAAAGAAAGTCACGTATGGCACGTGAAGTGGTTTTACAGAGCTTACTTTTGTCACAGCAGTGGAAATGCTGGTTATGTATTAAAATTATTTTTTGAACTGTGTGGCTGAAATAGAGCTGATCATAAAAGCACTGTCCTGAAAAACCAGCTGTGTAAATACTTCAGTACATTTTTCCCTCCTGATTTGTTATTCTTTCCCCCCCTCCTTGGCAATAGCAGATTATTCACTTTTCCTTAGTAAAAGGATCTTTGCAGTTTGAAGTCTCCCAGCTTTAAACTCCAGGGGGGACCTTCGCTCTCCTGCAGCCCTTTGCAGTGGTGTGTCAAGCCCTTGCCATCCCATCAGTCAGAACTTAAAACTAAATGATCCTTGGTATTTCCTCGCCACATAACCAGATGTCATCCACAGTGACAAGGACTTGGCGGGCAAGTTCATCGCCCAACTGCCCAAATCTATGGCTGTATCATTTGTGTTTTTGGAAATGAACATGGGAATCCTACCGCAGGTCTTTCAGATCTGGGGTTGTCTGAATCTGGGGTCTTAGTCTCTAGTCTATTTTGTAATTAACAGCATTGTTATCTATTTTTCAATCTGCTGGAATAATTTGCAGGAAATCAGTATGACTCTTCTAAACTAAGGTAAGCAGAAAGACTTTGCTTTCCTGTTTTCACAAGGGTTCTAGCTCTGCAGGTTGAAAAATCCACTGTATTTTCTTTAAGCTTGTAATAAACTCTAGTCAGTAAATATTTATTCCACTTCATTTGCCATCTTAGTGGGTAGAGAGAAAAGCATCCATCTAGCAGCATGCTCCAGAAACACAGCTGCCCTTGTAGAACAGACCAAGTCATTTGGGCAGACCGGGTTCATTGCTGCTAAGGCAGCTTGGGACCAGTGCTTCTGAGGAATTGCTCCGGGGACATGTCTGGTGCCCAGTGCAGGATTCACTTATACCCTGAGTCAAAAGGGTGAAGAGCTGTTTTTTAATGTGGGCTGCAGTCTGGACTGGCTGACGTTACTCGTAGCCACGTGTACGCTTCAGGCTGGGAAGCAGAGCTGAGCACTTCCAGCTCCCGCTCCGTGGGACACCTGCAGACCTGTGCAGGACCCGTGGCAGTGCCTACCGAGGCTTCGTGCTCGCTGGGACTCAGATGCGGTGCTTGTGGTCGCTGCCACCCAGCGCGTCCGCTCCCCCACCCACATCTGCTTGCAAAAATACTCCCGGAGCCGTCAGGGGAGCGGGCCCGCAAACAGCAGGGCTGTGCTGGTGCGAATTGGCCACTGCCAGCTGGCGAGCAGCCCGCCGCGAGGCACCGCCGCCTGTCTCGCCTGCTAGCGCTGAGACCTCAGCTCCCATTGTTGCTATAAACTCCAGCTCAGATATTTCCTTAAGTGACACCTGATACACATGAATGTTTTTTTTCCTCCTTGTGGCTTGTAGCTTTCTCTTGCAAATTGTATTCTAGTTTCTGTCCAAGGATATTGTCGTGGCTGTGCTAATGATGAACCCTGTGGACTATGTGGTTTGCTGTGAATTTCTATTAAACTGGTTATTGCAAAGTCTGCAAGAGCTGGATACTGGCTATGGTGATAGCCTTAAAACAGCATAGTTTGATATAACTGCATCAGAAATGCATAAGTCCACATCTAAACAGCCCCTTTGTGTGCAATACCCTGAAGAGTGTGTATAGTCTTTCCAATATATAGGTGACTTTTCTCAAATTAAATACAGAAATTGCTGTAGGGGATGGACAAAAGCGTTATATTTGTATCTCCCTGCAAGCACCATTTGCTGGATTTAAATGTCAAACCTTAAAAGCAGAACCTTTGGTTTGAAACACCGGTGCCAGGCTGGGTAACTGCTGGCTCTGTCTATCCCCATGGTACTGGAAATCCAACTTGACAGCTAGTGCTCGGGAACCCCATGGGTGCAAGGGAAAGCGTGATTCTCGTGTGAGCCACAGGTGTACTTGTTCAGTACGTGTGCTTTTCTTTTTCATGCTTTTCCAGTTTCATCTTTGGATCTAGAGTTTGTGAAAGGGCTTGTAAGCCTGAGCTATTTTAAAACTTCATATACTTCAGTTGTGGCATACATGCTTGTCATTAAACCTCGATCTGTGTATGAACTTGAGAAAGGGGATCTGTGGAGTCGGGGCAGCCTGGAAATAGAATAGCTGATGGTGTGCTCCCTGCAGCTACTGCCCTGCATCCCAAAGCACTTCACAGGCTGCGTACGAGCAGTATGAAAGTCATTTGTTTGCTACTGAAATGCAGCTTGGGACTTTTTACATCTGTGCAGACTTAACAGAAAACAAAAACAGTGTCCAGGGGACTCCGAATGGCTGAAGGCAGTTTCTTTGGCCAATTTGGCGCAGCTATTCCTGACTGCACCTGCGAGTCTTCCCCATCTGCATCTTGCAGGAGATGCATCATCTGTGTATTGCTTGCAGGTTCATTATTGTACTCGACAGGAGGGGAATGAACCTCCAGGCTTGTGTCCAAAGACAGGATTTGTGCTCTGTACATGCTGTTCCAGAGGTGGCCCAGGATTTGTTTATACTACTCATTGCAAAGGAGTTGAGTGAAGTGGCCCGTGCCAAGCTCTCCGCGCTGTGGGCTTGCAGGACCCAAGTCACCGTGCGCATGTCTGTCTGCACAGCACAAATCTGTGTGAGTGCTGTGTCAGCCAGCTGAAAGTATTATTTGGGACTGGGCTGATATTCTTTCATCAGAAGTGGGTTTGGATGCTGCTTTTCTATCGCTATATTTGCATTTATTTATTTTTAGCAGTCATTAAATGTCTTAGTAAGAAAAAGCTTTCCCTCAATGGGTGGAGCATAGAGGTGGTAGCCATAAATATTCTATATGCTTGCTGTTCAGGTTCTACCTACAAGTACGGACTGGAGCTGTTAGCACTTAAGAAAATCCTCTCTGGTTGAGAGAGGGGGAGAGATGTCAAGCCTGTATTTAAACTGACGCTCTGTGTGCTGTATCCCTGATCGAGGGACAGAATTCCCTCCGATTTTTTAGTAATTTAATGAATAAAACTTGAACACTTTTCAGAAAGGCACCAACTTCTACAATCACAAATGAAATATAGGCTGTAACCATCATAATTCTTTAAGCATAATTTACAAAAAATACTTAAGTCTACTAAGTAAATGTGATCTGAATCAGAAAATGATTCTGAAAGACTGTTTTAGCTTAGCTAGACCAAATTAATGTCAGTCTGGTTAGTGCTTGATAATAAACATGCTTCTGATTTCTGAAGTCACTACTGTATAATCTGATTACAGCTGATGCAGCTGGCCCAGCTCCAGCCCTTGCTTTCGCAGTCGCCTCTTTCCCCGTGAGCCCTGCAGGAATGTTCCAATAAAAAAAGTCTCGCTTTGAAGCAGATCTGAGGAGGCTCGCGCAGTCGGCGCGTGGCACGTCGGGCGTGTGGGCTTGCATCCCAGCCGGCAGCTCCTTAGCTTCCATCCCTCAAGGTGACTTCTCGGCTTTAATGGTGTTTTCCAGCTGCAAGCAGGAGTCATCTGAGACGGTTGTGACACGCGACCGCTTGCTGGATGGGCGTCATTGAAGGCTAGCTCATTGCCCGATGTGATTGAGTTGGAAGGTGGATTTTCCGAGGTGCTGCCTCTCCTGGGGTTCGCATTATCTAAAAGCTGTGAACATGAGGGTTTCTGGAAAGGGTTGTATCAGATGTCAACTGAAGTGCTACTTCAGCTTGCTTCCTAGCTGACCACCCTGACATGAATGTCAGACATTTCTCATTGCTGGAAGCTTTGCCCCCAAACTCAGCTGTTAATGGAATTTTTCTTATATCAAGTTGTATTGCTTGATGATTTGTTTTCAGTTTTGCTGGTGGCTTTTTCAACGGCACACTCCTTTTCTATGCGTGCTGTAAGGGTTACCATATTATGATCTGCAGCAGAGGGCAGTGCTAGAATAAAGCACAGTGCACTGGAGAAACCTGTGGTGATGAAGGGCTAGAGCTTTGTGCAGTGTTACTGGAATGGGAATTTTTCTGAACTTAATGAAGAAGTGTTTTCATTTTTTTAAAAGTAACTTGAAAAACTGTTTTACTATTTCCCCCCCCCTACTTTACAGGGAGACACTGAAAAGTGGGTTGGATACCACAAGAGTGGTTTCCTGAGCAAGTCAAATGCAAAGGTTTATCTCTTCCAGATACTTATTTCATTTTCTTGGCAGCAGTTGGTGTTAGTGCCTAAACATCTTCAAAGACTATAAAAATGGAGACTTGTTACTCCTATATCAGTGATTTTGTCCAAGATACTGCTCCCTGGATGCTGTTTATGTACAGGATCTGTTTCTTATAATTCCAAAGTTGCTGGCATTAAGGCTAATGTAGGAAACTGGGAACAACGTCTTCTGAAATGGAAAAAAACTAGGAATACCTTCACCTGAAGGTAGCCAGTGATGAGTAAAGGAGTCTAAAAAAAAAAAAACTAGTTAAATCTTTCCATGGTGCTAGTAAAATCAGAGTTATGTTGGCGCTTTTGTGACAGTGAGTTCTTCCTCAACTGATGTCGTCTTTAACCCTCTTGGAAAAGCTCATGAGGTACAGGATCAGCTGAGCTTGCAGGTGATGAGATACTGCTGGGGCATGGCCCAAGAGCCAGAGCAGGACTTCACAAATGGCAGGGTTTTGTCTGTAGGCTTTTGTTGTTTGGTTCTTGTTCGTGGATTTTTTTCCCCTAAAATAAGGTTTTGGATAATGTGGTCACAGATGCTTGCTGTCGGTCCAGGCTCTAATTCTTTGAAGCTGGTGATCAAAGTCTTAACTGCAAAGCAACCAGGCCTTTGAAAAGTAGCGGTGATGGTCAAGCCTGGCTCTGCAGACCGGCTTATTGGATTAGAGGTGGGATGCATTTGGCCATTTACCTTGAAGTCTGCTTAAATATTGGCGATGAATAAATACTCGTTCCTGCTAGGAGGAGTCAGTGCCCGCGGTGGGGCATTGCAGCAGACGTGTGCAGGGTGAGCAGCACCGCATTGTTCCGTGCTGGGTGAGTTGGTGGCAGCAGGAAGGTGCGTGGTGGGACGAGGTGGCCACCAAAACGTGGTGCAGCGCTGGGGGCTGTACCTGTCTGCACACGCAGCTCAGCCCCGGGGGCAGCAAGGCGGTGGCCCATTTGGGGTGGAAATCGCATGCCTTAGGTTTCTAAAGCCTTTGGGTCAAGACAGGAACCTTTGGGTAGCAGAGGAGCCTGTTGCTCTGCATCATTCATTTCACCTGCAAACTGGAAAAGTGGCACCTCCTTCAACCCTACAGTCGCTTGTGTGTGTGTAGGGGGGTGAACTCTATATCTATATTAGAAATTATAACATCAGCTAGTAGAAAACCAGACTGTGCTGTTTGTTTAATGCTTAGTCATTACACTGAAACAGATTAAATTTTCATATTCCAGCTGAAAAGAATTCAATATAAACGATTGACATAAAAAATAAGAGAAGATTGGGATGAAAAGGAAAACGATGTTAACTTTAAGAAAAAAAAGTAGCTCTGAAATTGCATTTAGTGTTGTTTAATGGATTGCTAAGAAAAGCAATCCATTTCCATGGAATCTTGTTCCACCTGGAACAAGAATTAATTTCACATAAACTGCAGATCATTAGTGGTTTCTTAATGATGGAGACTGAATAGGAGCCTGAAAGAATTCAGGAAAAACAAATCAAGTTGCAGATGTGATACAAAATGTGGTACCTCATTTCCTTCTGAGGTTCATCTCTAAATTTTCCAAATGCTTTGTGTTCTCTAAAGTACCTCAGATACTGATATCTGGGGAGTGCTCTGGTATTCTGATAAGTTGAAGCAAAATAAGGAGTCTTTCTGCAGCTTGAAAGAAGCATTTAAAGTCTGTATTTGTACAGAATACAATCTGCACCAAAGAGGTCTGGGTCTTTGAGATATTAACTGTTTCTTTGCCAAGATGAGGAAATTTGTTACAAAATTTTAGGAAAAGTATCTGTTTAGCTGTTCTCTGCTTCCCATGAGACACGAGCAGTGAAAACTTATGGCCCAAGCCCTTTAATTTTCAAAATGAGTTGTTCAGGCTTCTGATACCAGATTGCTTGAATGGAGGAGATGCACAGACCCTTAAACTATGCGCTGGCGCGTAGTTTGCGTTTATTTTGTAAGAGGGCATCTAATGTTTCAGTAAATTCTTTCTGTAGAAATGTGCTTTACTAAGAGGAAAATGGGCTATTAGAAAAGTTTCCCCAAGTCATTGTCTTGCATTTTACATGTTTCCACAAGGGTTTTACTGATTTTTAACTTGAACCTTTATTGGGACTATAAATCATGGGGTTTTGTTGGGTTTCTTTTTTTTTTTTATAAATATGTATTGTTGCCAAAGCAGAAAAACAGCTTCAGGGTTAATAAAGGCAGAGGAGAAGCAGGTTCTTCCACAACTGTGGATGTTTTTGGTTTATTTGTTGCTATTGAATTGGAGCTCACTTTTCAATAAAACTGGAAAGGAAATGCTATTATTTTCCCACAAAATTGTGCCAGGAAATGAATTTGCTGTGATTCAGTTTCATCTTGGAAGCAGTGGCCAGAGCACTTATTGAAAGCTTTCAATTATTACAGCCGTGTTGTCCTACACATGGCTCCAAACTGGGAATCTGAGTCCCTGGGGGTATCTCGGAGGTAGGACTCAAAGTCCCCCGTGGTCCTGCTTCTCACCTCTGTCTTCAGGTCTCAGGTCAGCCTCCACTTTCCTGCTCCCACTAAAGTTGCTGCTGGGGCTCATTTATTGCTTGCTGGGTTTTATGGCATGGATGGCTGCAGGAACCGGCATATCTACTTAGCACCTCTCTGGTTTTACAGAGACTGTAACTCCTTTATTTCTGGGTGTGATGTGTAAAGCTGTATGCATGCAGGTGTGTGGGCACCACTTTTGTTCCAGTGACTGTGCGATGGATCCACACCACCCAAACCCCATGACACTTTTAGCAGGACATGGTGAGGCTCTGCTCATCATCTAGGCATTGTTGTGCCTTCATAGGAATTACTGTCTGACTAATGGGTTGAAAAAACTGTTTAAAACAGTTCCACGGAAATTTAGTTCTGGGGATTAAACTCCTGTGGCTACAAACCCTAGCTGGAATCAAGGATAGAACATCTTGCAACAAAATATGTTTGTGTGTGGCTTGTTTGTATATGTAACTTTTTTTTTAAATAAAAGCATTCTCTTTTTCTGGTATTCTTTCATTTCCTTCCCAGCATGCCAGGTCTCTGCCGCACTCCTTCCTGCACCTCAGCTGTGCTGGGTCAATACAAAAGATGGTGGAGGTTGTATCAGACCTTTGTCTATGAAACCAGCACTGAGGGACACACTTGTAGTGCAAGCTCCTGTTGATTTTCTAAAATACGTGCATCAGCTGCAAAGCCAGAGGCTTTCCAGATGAAAGCAAAGGGGGCTCTTGCTCAGGAGGTATCAGCAATTCCCCTGCCTGCTCCCACTTGTCCATTGGTTCATCTCCACACACCTGCAAAAAGCAGAATTCCTGAATTCATCCTGAAAGTGATGCAAACAGCTTCATCAGCTCCTGGTCCTTACCCACAGCCTCCTTTCTTTGATGCGCCTGCTTTCTCCTTGCTCACTGGTGTAATGAAGTTGCAGGCAGTTTCTCTGCTGACTGGGGAGGGGTTTCTCTGCATAGGTGCAGTGCAGAAACCAAGTGGTCGAGCCTAGCCTTCCTCCTGCTCCACCCCAGCATGGTTCAGTTCTTATTTTGCAAATACTTGGCTGCAGTTACTTGAAGTCACGGCAATTCGGTTAATGTTATCTACTCTGCTTTCACTCTCCTCTGACGCTGGGGAAGAGGAGACCTCCCTGCTGCAGTTAATCCCCAGGGTGAGACCACCCTTTCTCTTTTGTTTAAAATCTTCGAGTTGGTAAATTAATGCGGTGGCATCTGCAGCTCCTCACTTTCTGGGCAGGCTCCCCAGGGGAGGCACAGCAAATGTCGGGACCTGCCATAGTAACTGCATCAGGAACCACGGCCAAGCAAAGCTGCTGGAAAAGCTCTTCCCCACAACAGGCATCCCAGAGCACTGGCAGTTTCCTGCATAAATGATCCAATATCACTTGGTCCTAGCGAGACTTTGTTTTTCTGTGCCTTTGGGATAGAGCAGGAAGGTGTCAGGGTAGGAGGAGGAGGCGGCTGCTTACCCCTCTTTGTATAGGTTGAGTGTGGAAAAAAGGAGCTGTAAAGCTTTAGGGGCAAACGCTGTGTCTTTGTTCCGAGATCCTACAGCACCAGGTGCCCTGAGGCTCAGCATTGTGGCTGTTGCTCTTAGATGCACCTATCTAAAAATCAATAAACAAACTTGCCATCCCTATGCACTTGGAGCTGAGAGGCTTTGTGGGCTTGTGCCCTTTTCTCACATTGAAGGTGACTGTGGATGTGCCTGTCTGCTCACCTGTGTTGGCATTCGTTAATTGCACATCAGTGCAAAAGGGTCTTCAGCTATGCTGCTCATGTTGACTGGAGGTTTTCCACCAGCATGATTTTTTTTTAAGCCAGCTCTTGCTGGAGTGGTTGCCTGGGGGGCTTTGCGTGTCTTGGAACTGCAGAGGATTTTTGGTTCTGCTTTTTAGCAGACTCATAAAATTCTACCAGGGTCTTTAACGCGGTGTGTACTTCTAGCTGCTGCTCCACAGCTGCATGGTTATTGAAATGTTTTATTATTTCAATAACATTTTGAAAGGGATGTTTCCCTCCCAGCTTGAGGGAAGAAAATTGAATCCCCTTTCTGTGGTCTCATGGCCATGGGACTGAAACTGATGTACTTGGACCTTGCTTGAAAAGGCTTCATTGCCTGTGCACGTGGCTAGTGGTGTGGGAGAGGACAAGGCATGTCTCTTGCCGGAGATACCCTTTGCGAAGACCAGCTTATCTGAATATTTTGTTCAACATGAGAGGTTGCTTGTGAGCATAAAGACTTTCTTCTAAGAAATCTTGAGATTTCTGCTGCCTGTTTCTGTGCTGCTATGTGCTCTGGCAAGGGGCAGCAGGTAATGTATACTACAAAAATCTAAGAACAGTTTTTCCATAGAGACCCCATAGGTTATGAAATTATAAATTAGAGATTAATTCACACCCACTGATTAAAAGAGCAGTGAGTTTCTATACTCTGTATTGATGACATGGGTATACACAAAATCCAGTCATTTCTCTTTTGTTCTCCTGTGTCAGGCTCTGATGCCGCCCACCTTGGTGTGCACGTCCTGCACAATGCATGCCTGGCGCCGCGTCCTGACCAGGGCTTTCCAACCTCCCTGCTCCCAGCCAGGGCAGCCTCGGAGCGCTCAGGCTGGGTCACTTGGGGAACTTTGAGTCATCCGCATGTTGGTTGGGCTCTGCTTGTGTCGTGCAAGGAGGGTTTTACTTTGAAGTTGCTTCTGGCACGTGTTCTGTTGAGCAAACGTGTAGTGGGACCTTGTTTTCTTGCTGTCCTTCTGTGTTGTATTAATTCATTCCTGACTTGGTGTGTCAGAGTGGTTGTTGATGGCTGACATTAAGACCAGGGTTTTTTTGTGTGCACTATTCCCTGCCTAGATGGAATGGGCCATGTGATATGAAAACAAGATCGCTTTTCAGTGTTTCATCCCATTTTTTGTCCTTTCTTCTGAAAGGATGAATTCCTGCATATATGAGAATCTTGCATGTTTCTAGGTAATCTTTTTGGGGAGGGAGGATTGGACACGGGGGACTTGTGGTTACCCGGAGATTACAAAGAAAGGTTATTTTGATCCTATGCTGAAATTGGATGCTCTGTTTAAACACGTTTCCAAAGGCGACATGCATGACCTGTTTAATACTTATTTAAGAGGTAAGGAGTGATGGAGCTGAGTCTGGGGCCAGAGCAAAACAGTGTCAGTCGCTGAGTTTGGAGCCAAGGACCTGCACTCTTCAGGTCTGTCCTCAGTTTCTTGAAGGGTGCTGAAAGAAAACAGGAGTTAAACGTACTTATTGAATTTTATGCTTTTTGTGGCTGGAAATAAATTCATTAACTCAAAATAAATAAAAAAAAAAAGAGGTGGCTCCACTGCCACAGGTCTCCAGTGAAGTGAGCAGGGTGGGATGAGCTGGTAGGTTTTCTGGGAGGAATAGGTGTGCTGCTGGTGAGGATGGGGCCATGCTTTAGAAGGATGGAGGGAGCAAGAGTATTTGGTTTGAAGTGTTAACTAGAAATTAACTGAAGTATAAAACCTCAACAACAGCAGAAAGACGCTGCTGACAAAATCCTGCTGAACAGAAAACTCCGAGTGAGTGCTTGCTCCTGCCTGACTCGGGTGCTGGCAGGGGAGGGCTCCTTTTTGCAAGGCTGGATTGTATGGTGAGCACATGTACGCATTAGTATCTCTTACTCTTGTTCATATGAGCATTTTTATTATTATTTAATATTAAGCAGTTGTCATTTGCACTACTTTTGTGCATCCAAGCTCTAGCTAAGAGCTGGACCCTCTTTTGTCCTTGGTTCAACAGAAGGATCTGGCGCTGCGGGTCAGGGCTGGCATCTGCTCCATGTCGGCAGTGATGGCCTTAGCTCGGGAAAGGTACATTGCAAAACCAAGGTAAAGCCATAGTTTTAGCTGCAGAACAGCATCAAAACTGCCAAAATGTGTAGTTACCCAAGTACAGAGAGTGGCTGAATGCCTGAGGTAGCTCTGGAAAACTTTTCTTGTCATCTAGTAGTAGACTGCACCTTTTGTTTTTTGAAATAGCTTCCAAGACAGATGATTAAAGAAAGTCATGAATTTAAAAGCATGTGTTATTTGCTTCCAAGTACCAAAAAAAGAAGAAAAAATTTAAAAAACCTTCACCTCAATTGTTGGGAAAGCACAGCAACAAAGTAAGGTTGAAGACCCCTTTAGACTGACTTTTAGATGTTCGTTTGCTTGATTTCTTCCCCCACCCCACCATCCCCAGCAACACCACAAAAATAAGATGCATAAGGTGTGGACCTGATGATGATGCGGGTCCTTTTGTTTGGTGCTAAACACAGGGTTCTGTAGGCAAGCCAAAGGATTAATGAAATAAGTTCCTATAGTCACAATGAAAAATGGCTTGATTGCCAAGAAACTGTCATCCCAATGAACTTGGATAGTCTGTTGGAGACACCAGAAAATGGAAATGGGCTTGCGTAGCTTTATTATTTTCAAAAATAGACTTTAACTAGAACATTCTGTATTCTTTCCTGTTTGAGTAAAAACAGGGGCTGATAGAAGTTGAAAGCAGCAGATAAGCTGATGTGGAGACGCATGTGGCTTGGAGCTAGGGTTTAAAAAGCAAGGAGACCATAATCGATTGAAGGTTTTAAAAAAAAAAAAAAAAAGGGGGGAAATGTTCATAGTAAAGACTCCTATTCTCAAGGCATCATTTCACATTGGTATGAAGACAAGTTTCAATTAACTCCAGATAAATTCTTTTTTTAATGTGCACCTCATGCAGAATGGATGTTTGTCACTGTCCATCTTTGTTACCAGGGAGAAAAAATGTGGAAGCTTGTTGCTGCTTGTGTGTTTGGGGTCTTAATGTTAGAAATCAATTCAATGTGGTCATCTTATGAACATGCACTGAACAGCCCAGGTTCTGCTCAGATTTTCAGTTGAAAAGGATTAATTTCCTTCATAATGAGTACTGTAAGATAGGGTTCAGAAAGCTCGGTTTTCTCTCTGAAGATTGCTTTTTCCAGGGCTGTGCTTTGCACCTGGAGTGTTTCAGTAAAGTAACATAGGTTTGCTGGAAGACCCTTGGTGGTGGTGGGAAAAGGGACCTGTCCCATCTGCCGTGAGGCATGGCCAAGCACAAGGACCTGGCTGGATCTCAGTTGGTAGAAAGTTGGACTGTGGTCGCTTGTGCATTGTGTCTCTCTGGGATACCTGGAATATTGTTGACATTTGATGGGATCTTTTGCATCCACCTAGGGAAGTCACTTAAGAAGGATGTCTGTATAAAAACGTGTTCTGCCTTGGACACTTTCTGTTGTGAAAGAAAAGAGGGAAAACTCTTTTTTATAATTTTTTTCCTATGGCAGAATTGCAACCTAGAACATAGTGTGGGTCTTTCATAAAAGCTCTGAATTTCAGAAGTGGCATCATGATGTTGGCAGATCAGCTGAACAGTATGGGGTTGCTTCGTGCAGACAGGAATTAAATGTAAGAAAATTGCGTGTTTTCCGTTAAGTGTTACTCTTAGTTTTCAGCAATCAGTTTGTAGTATAAAAAAATAAAGATAGTTATAGAAATTAGAACCCAAGAGAGCTATTTGCTTGCTTTCAAGTGTGTTGTGTCTAGAATTTAATGGATGGGAAAGATGTAAATAGTTTTTAAAGTTAACCAATGATGGAGAATGTAAATAGGTGAGTGCAAGAGTACAAGCACTCCAGCTGGTACTCGGGATGTCTGCCTCTTGGACTGGAAACCAGGAAACTTGACCTTATACCTGGCCATAACTGTTGTTAGGGGGTAAACATCTTAAATGCTGCAGAGTTGTTCATATTTTACAGATAGAGAACAATATTGTATAGATGTTCTTTGAGCTCTTCCAGTGAAAAGCTCTATGGAAATTCCAAGAATTCAATATTAAATGCTGTATTTAACCTTTGTTGATAATTAAGACTTCTATTTATAAATTCCTTTTAAGTAAAATGTTTGGTAAAATTAATGTTTTTACTGTAGTCAAATACAAATAGCTAATAAAATAAGTTCTATAGAAGCAGTGATTGCACAACAACTTAATGTTTGCATCTACAGAATGTTCAGAGGCCAATTAAACATGCCATAATATAATGACTAATATAGTAATATGGGCTTAGCGAATTATCTGAGGTAATCTAAGACAAGAATCCTGACTTGTGACTGTGTATAGTACTGGAAGAGACGGTTGTCACATGTGAAAGGAGCTGAAATGGCACTTCTTCACAAGACAAATGGAGGATTAGCTGGTTATTGCTGGTTTAGCAAGCATAAAATGTAAGTCAAGGAGGGTACCGCAAACCAGGTTTCAGGACCTAATTTTCTGTTGTTTGAACTGATGTGTAGTAGCTTCTTGATCCCCTGCCATCAGTTTTCTCCTAAGGAACTGCAAGCTGAAGGTAATGGCTTTCATCACAACAGCAATGAAAATACTATTTACCTATATAAAATGCTCAGCAGGGAATGCTGAAGACTGATGCCTTGTGCTCCAGGCTATTCATCCAATTTGATGAAATTCTCAATTTTTCCTTATGGCTGTGTGTATATAGATGTGTCATGAAGCTTTGAGCACTCTGTACATTTTTGAGCATGATTAATTTTGTGTCCACACCAGACAGCTTGCTGTGAATTAAGCTTTGACAGCCAACAGATAATTTTTCTAGCATTTAAATCAATTTACGATCTAGCTAACGTGCTCGTTGTTCTACTAAACCTGGCCAGTCAGTGCTGTCTCTGCCACAGAGCAGGAAATTAATCTTTGCATATATTTGACTCCATCAGCTTTTGTACCTGCTGCGTGCAATTGTGGAGGAATTTGGCAAACTTTCTGTAAGAGCTGCATCCTCAAATTGTGTTCACAATAGCTCCCAGCAATATTCCCGTCCCTCTGCTGGACCACCTCCCCCAAGGCAGCATCTCTTCTCCCACCCAGCTGGGGGCCACCAGAACACCCAAAGCCCAGAGGAGGGATTTGGCCCCATCATTTGTACAACCCGGGAGAGGGAGTCTCTGAGGTTGCTGAGACTCATCTCACAAATAGACAGCAAATACATCACTGGGGTGATATGAAGACACATCTTAAGTCTTGTACCGGTGGCTGGGACCTCACCCACCACGAGAGCCTTGGAGGGTACCAGCTTAGGTGCTTGGTTAAGGATACAAGCATGAATGCAATTAGGCTGAAACTCAGCAGGGTAAAGAGAAATTGCAAAGCAAGCATTCACTAAAACCTGTGCTTTTACCTGTGTTCATATAGATGCTTTGCAAAACAAGGAAACTTCCTTCTCGGGTGTTGATTGTATACTTTTGTTGCAACTGTGGCTCTTAAGAGGTGAAAAAGCAAATGGGAACAGAAGGAAATTTGGTTCAAATTTCCCCTACTAAAGAGTGCAGAGAAACTGGCACAAAACCAGGTCTGTGCCTAAGGCCTGTTTATGGCCGAAACCCCCATTTGCACAGTGAAGATAAAACCGAGCTTTGTGTGCAGCCTGGCAGCGCTGGGGCGGTGGGTAAGGACGCGGCACGGTCGGGAGGTGCTGCTCAGCCAGAGCCTCGGTCACTTATCTCAGCGCGCCCAACACCTGCCTGCGTCCTTGTGTGGGAAGCAGCTCACGCCGAACGCGATACGCAATCGGGGCTGGCATTAGTTTCATTCCCACCCTTCACTCAAAAATGAAAGCTTGCAAATTCAAGCTATTGGGCTTAGAATTTGTATGACTAGGAAGTGGCAGTTGGTTTCCTTGAATTTTCAGGGATTGTGGAGACAAAACCATCATGTGGAGAGATTCACAGTGGATAGTGGGATGCATCAAAAAGCTGCAACAAGATAAACTTCAAGCAATGTGAAATTAATTCAGAGATCCCAAGGAGATCCCACTAAGTGACCAGTGTTTTGCTGAAATGCCAGCATTTTTTTCTTCCAGTTTTGTTTTTTCTCTGAGCCATATCTATTGCCTTTGAAGTAGCTTAGCTCAGGCCAAAATTTGTGAATGCTGGGAAATCAGCAGTTCTGAGCAAGGAAAAGCCTTTGTAGTCTGTTCAGACACAGAAATGGAGTAGGCAAAGTGCTTTTTTATTATTAATATTTTATTTCCAAGCCTCCAGCATTTGGCCCTCAGCTTCAGCCTGGTTATGTTAAAATACATGCTGCAATCTTAAAGGGCGGTCAGCAGCCGAGCTGGGAGCTTTCTCGACAAGGAGACCTGATGGGGAGAGCATTTCCTTCTGCTCCTATATGGCCAGATGGTTGTGTTTCAGGGTAACGAGTCATGGGCTGAAACTTGACTGGCTCTGAGATGCAAAATATTGCCTCTCCTAGGCAGTTGTAGTGGTTAATTAGGCCTGTGGTTAATGTCAGGAAATCTAGCTTTGGTTAAAATGTATGCATTGTTTCAGTTGACTGACCTGGAGGTCAAAGGAATCGTGCCATTTGTAGTTAATAGTTTTGTTCGTGGTGGAGTTTTCAGCCTCATGTCCACAACTCTTAAACTGGTAATATGTTTGGAAATGACAGATACAATTCCTGGTACCATATGATTTCCAGTCTGCGGCATTGTGAGACGCACCAAATATTATGACATGTTGAAAAATAAATACGGGTTTTAATATTATTTTTTATCTTTAAGATGCTCCCTGAGCTGAGCAACAAGTCCATATCTTGCAGCACGAATCTTGCTGTGTCAGTGATGCCCTTTCAAGTGGAAGCTGAAACTGTTATTTGTATCAGGGATTTCAAATTTTTACATTTTCCTGTAATACGGTGTTCCTTTCAATCTATTTCAAAAGAAAAGACTGCAGAAATTCAAATACAAAACAGTCTGGATGTCATCTGGAAATTATTTGACCTCTTTCATTGGCTCTAAAAGAAATCGTAAACAAACAAATAAAGCTTCTTTTCTAAGATTAAAAAAGACACTTCATTTAATAATTAGGTTAAAGAACAATTTGAAACTTAGTGAGGGAGGTGGTTGTGTGTGGCACAAGAAAGGAAGGAGCGCGTTTCATTTTAGTGGTGAGTGGAGATGCTGCCAGTACCTTTGGTATTAACCCTACGTCAGAGATGGGTAGAAATTCCTGTTGTGCTGAGCACCCTGTGGTGCGCAGCCCCGTGCTTCCTGAAGCTGGTGAATTTGGGATCTTTATTTTGGGGATCAGGATGTCTCAGGGAGGAGGGCGTTGGGGGGTATTTTGGAGGGGGTGAAATCTTAAGGCTAGTATCTGGAAAGAGAATCTGAATAGACAGCCACAGTATTCCCTGTTCCTTTAAATCTATGTGAAGATCACCAGGTTTTTTTGTTTTGTTTGTTTTGGGGGGGTGATTAAAAGACAAGTTTTCTCCATCTTTCAAAAACTAACTTGTTTAGGCCTAAATGCACAGTTTGGAGTGTGGAGGGTCCCTGCTTTTTTTTTCATGAGGCATGGTCTTCTCTGTCCCTGTTTCTCCATGAACAACATGAGGCACCACTGTACATCTCTTGGAGGAAATGTGTTAGTAGGCATAAAATGGAGAAAAAAAAAAAAGATTATTCTGCTGCAGACAGCTCTTTAGGATGCTGTGGAAATCTACTTCTTACAGTAGTTCTGCAGATGTCTTTTGTATGTGACTTTTTTTCTTGGAAACCAAACTTGACAGGAGGCATGGAGGGTTTCTGTGCACCCCTCTGTGAAGACAGTCAGGATATTTTCCTTCAGCATCTTTGTCCAAGGAGATCAAAGGAGGAACCAGAGGAGCATTGCCAATGTTTGGTCAAAACAGGGACCCGTTCAGCCTCAAACTACCATGGATCATCTTCTGGGCATGAACTCGGGGATGCTCAGTGGGTCCAAGGTCTAACTGAGCTTGAAAAACACCTTTCCTCCCTTCTTTGAGAAATATGTGAACTTTTTAATGACCTGCAAGAAAGGGATGGACTAGTTTTAGAAATCGGTCTTCTTTTATGCAGGAAAACTGTTGTGGGTGGTCTGTTTTCAGTCAGATTGAACGAGCTGGTTTGGTGGGGTTAACGTGCAAGTCTCCAACGCACTGCGAGTGTACGGGCTCCCTGGGGTGTGGGCAACAGGGCAAAGCAGGTTCCTCTCTGGAGGCGGGGATGTGCATGCACTCACATTCAAGTACTTACGTGTTTCTATTAAGATAATTCAGCCAACAAAACATATAGCCAAGGGTGATAGAAATTGAGGAATGTGGACTTTTTCTTGGCAGCTTGAATCTGGCTTGGAGACGTTTCAGGGGGAGGATTAAATCTCGCTGCTCTGCGGGTCAAGGTTGGGGTAATTGGCAGAGGCAGAGGTTGAGAACGGCTAAACTGGGGATTAGCGCGGCACAGCAGTGAGTCTGGGGCTGCTGTCCATGAGAGTGAAAATGCATCAAGTATGTTTCATCCTAGGCTTTTCCACATTGGCCATGGTATTTTCAGGAGCCTTGAGCCTGTGGAGTGGGAAGAGATGGCAAAGCTGCTATCTGTGTTCATTGTGGGTTTCTGCCTGGGGTTAGGTGCGAACGTGGAAGTGCCCCGGGCTTGTTTGGTTCTGTTTGGTTTGCTTCCGGGGGGGCCTAAGTACCTACAGTCCTGTGATGAAAAATTGACGTTTTACCCTACTGTTGCTTGCTTTGTGAAATTATCCCCGTTGTCATTTATTTGCCTGGTTTTGTGCAATATATGCATTGTATGCAAATTAGTATGGCTAAAACAATGTCAAGCTTACATTTGGGAAAAGTTAATATTTCTCTTGGCAGTTCTAATGTCCTTTGTTCCCTGTGTGCTGCATTAATTTCTTCTGCAGGCTCTTGCTCCATGCACGTCACGATAGCGTCCAACTGACTTGCTAAAAGGGCTCTGCTTTTCACTTAGGTGTAAATTCCATTTTGCAAAATGTGTATTTGATGTGACCACTTCTGTACAGCTTGCAGAGCAAGACATCAGACCAAAAAATATAATAAAATTAAGCAGTTTGATATGGAGCTACAACAAAACAAAACTGGCCTTGGCCTCATGTGTGGGTTTCTCCAGCTTGCAGGACTGCCTGTGCCAGGAGGCTCAGTGCTGGGACGTGCGAGGGGTCCGGAGCTGTGGCTCGGTGCTTGTGTCCCTCTTGCTATGCATGCTGATAATGAGGCTTAAACCTAAATGTAGGGTGCTGTCACCCAGGCTCTAAATGCAAACAGCAACCCCAAGTTTTGGATGTGTAGCTAAAAATGTGGATTTCATCCAAAGTCAGTAAGTGCCGAAAACAGACAAGGTGCTGGTCTGTGCTGTGCTCAGCTAGAGGCACGAATTGCCCCCTCTAATGGCTGGGCAGGAGATGCTGCTGATGTATAGCACAGCTTCAAGAATAAAGTGTTTCTTAGCCATCTCTCTGGTTGTCAGAGTGGTTCTGCTTAAATATCCAGTCTGACAGACTGAGGTTTGTTTGTCAGGTGTAAATGAATCCATCTGGTCTCGTGCGTGTTGGCTCAGCGGTGGCTGTGTGACCATGTGTGCTGTGTCAGTGGTATTGTGGCCCTTAGGAAAGGTGCAAATTCACCGGTACCCCTGGTTCAACTGCACAGAAATGGCAAAGTGGTGCTGATGTTGCAGTTGCTTGAAATTGAGAATTTTGTGGAATTAGGAATGCTTCTAATTTCCATTGTGTTGTCTGGGCAGCAAACCTCCTTATGTGCCTGCAGGCTTCCCTGGGCTCCAACACTGTCTGCTGTAACAGGGGGAAACAAGCAAATTCTTTAAATTTCGAGGTTTCAGTTGCTTAAATGAAGATGCTGATGTGTGTCCCACACCACATCACGGCAAAGCCCCTTGGGCAGGAGTAGGGAGGTGGCACAGGGCAGGGGTCCGGGGCGGCTGGCTCAGTGGTGCCGGAGGAGGACAGACGGTTCTGTGGATGCGCATGAAGGTCTTGTGCTGAGCCCATCCATTATTCTGGTGTTTATTTCTTGTTCTATCACTTTAAGTTGTGCTTCTGGCAACTGTTTGTTTGCTTTGGGCAGTTATAGTTATGTTAGTGTAAATATTTTCTAGTGATTGTTAAGTGTCTTGTTTACTTTAGTTTCTTGCAATTTCCTGCTACAATCAAAAAAAAAAAAAGTGCAGAAAACTGTGCTTTTTCAGGTAAAACTCATACCTCCAAAATTTAAAAGGAATTTTTCAGGATTTGAGAACTGAAAAGTAGTACCATCCACAAGACTGAAGCGAGCTCTCTGTGGCTGTGAAATGGTACTATAAAACCCACGTGAGTCACTGCTGCCAGAGTGAAGTGACCATGGGAAACTCATGGTCATACCCCAGTTCTTGTTTATCCTCTTCTTTGTTCCATCCGTTTCCTATTGAAACTCATTTTTGTTGTTGTTTGTGTAGATCAAATACCAGTGTCTTTGGAACAGGAGTCTTGTAGGCGTGTAAAACGTGTGATGGTTGTGCATGCAAAACGTACTAGTCTGCTGGTTGCTGTAACAGTAATAGCACGATAGATACTCAGAGCTGAACCATGCTGGATATATGTAAGCTGGGGCTTTCTTTTTTCCATTGTGTGGTTACTATTCTTCCTAAATGCTTTCTTCAGTTTCCCATTCAGGTCCTGCACAAGCGGGCACAAACACCATGAGAGCTGGCTCTCGTGCTGGGCTGGCCCTTGGGTGCCCTACTTCTGCAAAATTCATTTTTCTTGCAGCAATATGATTGAGGACTGGATCTTATTTTACCAAAGCCACTTTTCAATATGAGAACAATTAATAAATGATTATGGAAAAGAAATTCAGCGTTTGTTCCTCAACCCCTATAAATAAGGTAATTGCCTTCTCCAGAGGGAACAGAGTTGGCAGGAGTTTCACAGGGAACTCTTGAACTGCAGTGTTTGTTTGACATGTTTTAAATGGTTTACCAAGCAAAATCAGACACACAAGAAAACTGTGTGTCTCAAACTTCTCAGACAGCTTGCCTTGGACAGTTAATGTCCCCCTGTCAATCAGAGCAATAGCAGCTTTCCTATGTGGCTGAGGAGCTTGTGATAACTTTGGTTTTTAGACTTTCTGATTCTTATACATCTGACATGGGCTTTTTGGAGGATCTGATTTATTATATGGATTTAGGCAGAGCATTTGCAAGATTTACTCTACTTTATGGTATTACAGCAAATGTAAACACATATAATTCAACAGTGCCAGAAGAAAATGAAGGTGGAAAATAGCCTTTGTCAGCAGCAGGAGGATTTTAGAACTGTGAAAAGGAGGGCAGAGACAGCACTGCAAGCTATAGTCCTTGTGGAGGTGAAAAAATCCTACTCTGTCACTTCGAAGGGAGGCGAAGCGATGCGGAGGGCTGGGGGGGCTTGTGCCACGGGACGGTGTCTGCGCTGTTCTGGATGTGGTGCAGGTGCTGCTCGGGGCCTCCGTGCCTTGGAAACAGAGGAGCATGGGGCCCGTCAGAGCCATGCAGCCGGCTCCTTCCCTCAGATGGATCTTGTTTTAGCTCCAATGCACAAAAAGATAAGAAACAGAAACATTGGCGAGAGAGAGGTTTGACAGCCAAGTTATGCAGAAACCAGATGGTATTCCTCATTTTTTCACCCAAGTAATGCGGGTTATTTCCTTACCCATAGGCAGATAGGTGGGACACCTCCCTCTCCACCAAAAGGCAAACTTTTAGCTATGGCTGCAGCAGGCTCCCTGGTTACAGTACAAGCAGGTCTGTGCAGCCACTCCTGAGCGTGTGGCAGTGATCTGCAAACGTGACCAGTGACTTCTGGGAGCTCCTTGTTGGATCTATGGGTGCTCTGCTCTTGTGTGTTGGAGGAAGGGAGGTGCCTTTAAATGTTTTCCAAAACCTACGAGTGGAAATGTTTGGGTTTGGATTTTTCTTTCAGCCTGGGCATCATTGCGTGTATTCCTTAAATCCCTCCAAGTCCCATCCTGTAACGCAAACTGGCCAGGCACTACACAGCTGTGGAAGCAGTAAATGCTGACAGGCTGGTCATGAATAATGACTAATAATCAAATGACATCAACCCAAATCTTGGAGGAAAGAGTCAGATGCACTAGTAGAAAACTTTCACTGGTGGGGTGGGATAAAAGCTGAAGCAGTAGTTTGAAAATGTTGTGATCCCATAGACCACTGCCAGCATGCAGGACTTTTCTGGGATACAGACTTATGGACCTGAAGATGTGAATTCACCTAACGAAAGCCAGACTGGCATTCATTGTGGCCTTGCAGATCACAGTTTTGGAGAGCAGAAGTGGGAAACCAGAATTTAGATTTTTTTTCCTGTGTTCAGTGCTAATTTCTGTCCATTACATTTTTATACGTGATTAGCTGCCCTTCCAAAGGCTTCATTTATCTTCATTTCAGAATTCAGCAGCAATATATCTATAATAACGCAGGACTCTCAAGGTTTCTACTTAAAGTACGTTTAGATCCTCAGGTGAAATTAGATCCAGTATATCAATAGTTTAAAAGCATATCCTGGAACCCAGAAAACAAAATTGAAAGCAGGATTCAGCTTATTGTGTTGTCTTAAAGCCAAGTCTGATTTTAGTTAAAAACTTGGCAAGAAGTGGTGATAGGCATCATATAATAATCAATGAAAGATGAAGGCCAACCTCACTGCCCTGCTTTGGAGAGAGACTGGCCTTTTCACTATCTTTCAAGAACAAAGTGGACTTGGAGAATTTAAAAAAAAAAAAAAAAAGTATTTGCACAATTACAGGAGCATATGATTAGGAAAATAATAGCACATAAAATGATTTAATCAAGCCTCAGATTTGGGGAGTCAAATCTCATGTGTTGATTCTGTTTTGCAAAGCTCTTGTCTCTTACCATCTCACCCACGTCCCCACGTCAGCAGCTTCAGTCCATGAGATCCCACCGCTGCACTTGTCCCGAAGACTAAACCAAGCACGCTGGATGCTTTACGCGTTTCCATCTTATTTCTCTGGCCGTGTTTCCTGTTTCTGCCGTATTTTGCACTATTCTTCTCAAACCTGAATGCTTTAAAATAAAAGTGGAAACCGATGGTAGTATCCTAACTTAGTAACATATTGGATAGCTTTGGTCACAATAATTGCCTCTTTCTTTTCATCTTATCTCAATGTTTAAAGAACAACAATACCTCATCTCCATAAAACTTTGAACCTCTTTCCTGGCTGTTGTTTGGTAAGTCAAGCTGGCGATCCAGCATTTGTTTAGGTGCCCTCTAAAATCTGCAGATGATACAAACTGAAATATCTGGAGCTCAAAGGCTGCACCTTCGGTATTGTCAGAAGTAATTTAAATTTCCTGTTTGATCTTTGAGATGCATTTTGCTATTAAAAAGAAAAACATGTACATCTCCCACACTGCCTTTCTATCCTATCAATCCTGCTTTTTTTTTCCCCCCCACTTTAAAATGGGGAAAGAATGCATTTAGCTGTCATGTCAAAAGATTTACAAACCTATTGCTTTACAGACAACTGAAAATAGTCTAAGTACCCTTGAAAGATGCATTGGCTGTTTGGGAATTAATTTAGCATCTGGAAGAAGCAGCTGAGCAAAGTCAGTCACTTCATTATGGCTTTCTGAGCTGTTTGCAAGACTGGTGATCCTAAAGCAGCCAAATAAAACAAACTATTCATCAAATAAGATGCATCAAGTAAGCAAATGAACACGGTTAAACAAATCACGGTGGTAATTTTGGTAATTCGTAAATTTAATGTGCACTTGCAGAGCTCCACAGAATATCTCACATCTTGGAAAGCAGTCTAGTGAGCCACACTCTTGGAAGCAGTTTGATGCAATGTGCTGGCCCAGGAGAAGACTTTTGTCTACAATGAAGTTGTTACTGAAACATTCCCCAGATGTGCGAGCAATATATCATTCCCTCTTTGCACTGAAATAAAAACAACCATTGCCACTGAATTCTGGGCTGCAGCAGGCCCAAAACATGGTAGAAATGGGCTATAACAAAGTTTGTCTTTGCAAGTTTTGTGAGTATTGGCTTGTGCCATTTCATTAATTGCACCTGTTCTCCACCTTGTGCCAACCACCTCCGAGGCATGGTGTGCGCCAAAGAAATGTCAGCATGCTTTCTGGTATCTCAACTACGTTTTTGTACATGCCAATGTACCTATTTTTTTCTTCTGGTCTTCCTACGGCTGTTTTGTACTCAGCCTTATTGCTAACTGTATGCTCAGCATCCATGTTCTCAGCCTCTGCAGCAAGCTCCCCTTCACCCTGTGATCTCTGCAGCATGTTCACCTGGGGCTGGCCATGAGCAAAGACAGACTTTGTCTCTATGGCCAGGTATCCTAGAGTTGTCTTGCCTTCTGGTGGCAGTTGTAATTAACCTCCGGTGTGTCTGTTAAAATATTTCTTAACTGTGGGGATGCCCGGAGGCTTGTGCAGTTGCTGCCTGCATCCTGCCTGGAAGTGCTGATGCTCGTTGATTTTTCTTACCAATGCCTTTTTGTTTGGCATTGTGCTCCTGCTTGTTAATTGGATTCAGGCTTGATGTGGATTAGCATTAAACCTGGAGGTCTAATTCTTTAGATGAAGGCAGTGGCAGATACAAGTGCTGCTCTAAAGTTAGTCATAAATTGCTTTTATTTATCAGAGTTCTTAAGTGTGCCACTGAGACCTGAGCTAGCAGTTTTAACTGCAACAGCCTCAGCGTATTTCCCCTGGAAGCGGTGCAACGCAGGTCAGATACACAGCAGTAAAAGGGTTTATATTGTTTTGATCATTCACACTTGTTACAGGAAACACTATTCTTCCCAAGAAGTGAATATGGCTGTAGCACGTGTTGGTTCTGTCTGTATAATGGAAACTGTATTTTCCATAAAAGTTCATATTCCTTTGGAAGGATCTTAAGCGGGTGGGAAAGCAAGCTGTTTACACACAGCAAATCTGATGTCTGCCCAGGGTTGTCAGAGAGAAGACAACTGTACCTTTAATTACATGTTCAGTTAAAGTGAGGAGATGCATGGTGATCAAATCTTCAGTGTAGTGAAAACTCAAGGTTTAAGTATTGCATTTCAACACAACAAATTCTAACTCTTTAAGAAGAAATACTTCTTTTTCCCCTTTACATCTCTCTGTAAAAATTTTTCATCACTGATTTCATTGCATTATCAGGATTAAAATGAGAAACATTGCTTACGAGCAAATATAGCACTTGAATGCGGGCCAGGAATTCCTTTTACAGTATAAGCTTTTGTGTGAAATAAAAGCCAAACAGCTGCTCACAACTTAAGTCTGAGTAAGTGATCTAATGCTATAGCTCTGGTCTCAAATTTGAGGCTAAATTCTTTGCCAAAGACCTTGTGCCAACCTACCTGGTCCCAATTTGTGAGAACAAAGTACATTGTTTCTGCTGCTCTGGGAGTGAAATCATTTTATTTGACATTTTTTCCATCGTAATTTCAACCCTGATGTAGGAAGCCTCCACGAGGTTGAGGCTATTCTTCTCACCTCCATTCCTCTAAGTTATGTCTCAAGTAGGAACATACCTCCATGCCAGGCTAGTCCAGCATGATGTACGGGTATATTTTAATATATCTGGAGACTCTTTTTTGGCTATTAATATAATTGGCATTTGACGTATTTTGTTTTTTTTCCTCAAATCTTCTGTTCACATTCTGTTTCTCCTACTTCTTTTGCAATGCCCTTCATTTGGCTGCTCTCCAAGCTCCCTCGTAAAACCTCTTCCCAAGAGCCGACCATGAAACCATCACAGCCTGCACTGGAGACCCCTCTTCAGAGCTGAGCACTGGTGGAGCATTAAGCCTGTTGGCGTCAAAGCTTTGTCCTCAGGCGAGAGCTTAATTTGGGACAAGGTAGATATTAATATACCTAAATGAGTTAAGTAAAGGTGTCTGTGATCTTTGAAAGCTCCTGAATACAGGAGATAACCAGGAGCTGATATATGCAGAGCAGTTGCTTTCTGGTCGTCTAATTCCTCCTCCATGCAACCACACTTGTATGTTATTGGGAGGATGGAGGGAATGTTTGAAATAAATAACACCACTGAGCCGCAGTGTTTTTTAAACTTAAACCAATGGTTTGCAGGCTTTAGGGAAAAAAAGAAAAGGTCAAATTACCAAGAAGAGATCTTTCTTAGCAGTGGAAAAGGCAGAATATTTCCCTATATGCCTGTTAGACATGGGCTGCATCTGTCAAATATACTGTTATGTACTTGCCCCTTCACAAAAGGTTTTAATTTCCAAAGAATCGAAAGAGAAATTACTTCATGCTCGCTGAATTGTGCTGTAAGTGTACCGTTAGAGCTTAAGTTTCTGTAAGATTTATTGCAAATGTATTGGCAGAAGTATCCTCTCCTGTGATGCAAACTGCCGTGGCTGGTACCCAGTGGCATGGGCAAATCTCAGAGCAGCTCCAGCCTTGTTCATCATGGGGCAAAAGAGGATTTGCATGCTTGTTCTGAAATCTGTTTATTTTAATAGAAACTAAAAATGAGAAAATTTGAAGTGTTGTATGTATTGTTTTTAGCAGCTTACATTTTATTAAGCATTTCTCTATCAAAAAATAATGGCAGGCTTTTTTTAAGAGTTTAGGTATTTCATTGTGACATGCACAGTATAAAAACTTATGTGCAGAGAAAATAGGAAAAAAAAAAAAAGACTCCCTGAAGTCACCTGCTCTGTCTCCTATGTGTTAAATCATCCACCTGATTCACGTGGTGCTTTTACCTGTGTTTCTTCTGGCTACTTCTCCATCCCACCAACTGCTGGTTAGAACACGTTTTCCAGACAGCGAACAGCACCATTTTGCATCTGCTGCCACTGTCATCAGACAAATCTTAAGCTCTCCAAGGTCACAATAGTGTTAATAATAGACCCTTCCTGTGTGCTGAGCAGCATTTTAATAGCATTGCTCAGAGCACCTCTCCCAGAGTTGTTCCAGTGATACTTTACTGGTAGAGTGGAGTTCCTGATGGCTGAATCATGTTTCTTTTAAATTACATTGTCGAAAAGATCATCCGGCTTGAGCACTGACTGGTAGAAGCAGTAAACGGAATAGCATGCAGTCGGTAATCATCTCCTGTACCGTTCTGTGCTGCAACATAGTTCATCTTGCAAAATCCTCTCCTGAAACTCAGTCGTGGTTTCCTGGCTTAAGGGATTTGGTGGTGGCAAACTTGAATGCTGTGCAGGCCTTGAAGTTTTTCCAAGGAAATGCGTTAGTGGACATACCCCGTCTGCCTTTATTTATAACTGCATGTGTGTTCATGCCTCAAGACCTGAGATGGTGCTGGGTGACAGACGAGGTGTGGGTCCTGAAGCCCTGTGCCCCATCCCTGCTCCAGGAGCTCCTTGAATGTCTCTGCCAGGAGAAGGGTGGCTTGCTCCGTATGTGAGAGGACTTTATTTTCTCTTTTCCTTTCTGTCAGCGGCTGGCTGCTTGCAGATGGTCTGCTTTCTTAAATGGATGACTTCTTGGATTAATGAAGGGCAATGCGAATCCACACACGTTTTGTTTTGGTGCTCAGACACATTGGGAAAAGGATCGTCTGTGCCCATCTTCTAGCACTTAGTAGGACAGATGCCTTCTCTTGAAGTCTGTGGCAGTTTCACTGGATGCTTTACATTGGGCAAAATTACTTTGAAACAGCAAACATTCTTTAATGTCCATAGTTTACAGATTTGTGTAACCCTGCTGTCATTGTGATAAAATGATGGGATGAATTTCTTTTCTATATAGTACAATATTTATTTAAATTTCACAACAGCTTCATCAACACCAGCTTGTTGCTCATCACCTGGACGGATTGCTAGAGACTGCAGGCTTTTTTGGAAGATAAACTGATGTAATACCGTTAGATTTTCAAAATCAGTCATTGGTGTTTGCTCCTGGTCAAGTTCAACATAGAAATAGAAACTCCAAATGGTGTCTGTGGTCAGGTCAGAGCAAAAGTTAAATCCCTAGTGGTGTATTCTTCAGTCTCCCTTGATCTGCTACGTCTGCTGGAACATGCACATGCTGGTGGTTTCTTGCTTGTACCATCACGTAGAAGAAAGTATTCCTGGCCGTGGCCCTTCTCCTCATGCATCTCCTTCCACATAGAAGGAATTTGGCTGTATGGTTTTTATTTGGATTTTTTTTTAACACTAAGATGCACTTTTACTCTGTCATCTGAAGCACGCAACATTGTGGAGCCTTGGTCCAGGGTAAACACAAATAATGAAAATAAAAACAGCTCCCAGAGCTGACTTTGTATTTCTTTGGGCTATTCTTGGCCCTTGCTCTTTACTAACATGTTTGTGTTGTTCGTAGAAAACAAGGCAGTCCTTAAAGAGGTGGAGGAGATGCTTTGTGAAAACTTGTGGGGGGGAGAGTAAGACAGAAGAAAAATGTTTGTTTTGAAGACCACAGGAGGAAGAATTTAACAGCTTTGTTAAAGACGCTGAAATTGAGACTTGTAATAGTGCAATGTTGGATGAGTTTTGTAACAGGAAAACTTTGATTTTTATGTTAAATTTGATTGGTAACATGGAAGCAAAATCTGTTGGTGATATCAGTGTGATCGCTGTAGGCATGCTCTTAGGATCCGCTTGGCCCCATCCCCTGCCTGCTTTATGGTTTGCACGTGGCAGATTGTGCTCTTGTTTTTGGGAAGCTGAGAAACAAAGGGTGACGAATCCTGCCAAAGTGCGGCACTAACTGTAGACTGCATCCTCACATGTGCTCCCATAAGAGTAAATACAAAGTCTGCGATTGTTTGCTTAAAGTCTGTCATGTATATACTTCTCTGTGTAGTTGCTGGGGTCTTTCTAAGTATGAGAAACTGCGTTATTCGGCTCCTCTTGAAGCCTTGCCTTGCCAGTTTCCTTCTCCTGCAGCTTTTGCTTATTGAGTAATATGGAAAATGACAAAGAATATTTTACTTTTTGCTGTGGGACCCTGGATCTGGAACAGCTAATTCTGATTGTAGATAATGAGCATTAGTTTTGAGTACTTCCGTGCTCCAAAAATGCAATTCATCAAAACCCAAGTACTTCGTGTCAGATCTGAATGTTGCACTAGAGATTTTGTAATCCAACACGTCAAACTTGTTTAAATGAGAGATTGTAACTGAAAACCAAAGGAAGCAATAAGTGCTTCATTATCTTGCTTACCTTGTGGAAGTGTCTTACAGTTCCTGGAAAAAAGAAAATGAGCACATTGGCGCAAGAAATGCACAAACGTTTCTTGCGCTGTAGAGGTGCTCCCAACACTTGTATATGGTTTTTGTGTTTACAAACAGGCTGGTATTTTGTGTGGGCAAACTTACTGACTCAAGCGGAGCAGTGCTCTAGTCCGCATGCTGAATAAATAAATCTTGGTCACTGGTGACTTCTTGCTAACAAAGCCACCTCCTGGAAAAGGCAAGTGTTTTAGCAGAAAAAATCCTGGTTGCAAGTGCTTTCTGAAAAAGAAGTCCTTGAGGGTATCTGTTTGCTTGTCTGTTCCAGGCAATGATGCCTTAATTGCCTAATACCGAAGACACTATAAAGGTGATGAATTTCAGTCAAAGGCTACTGGAGGGCTCCAGTATGAGTTTCGCATCACTTCTGTTCCCCAGCTCTATCACCATGTGGCTTTCTAGCTTGTATCCATTGCAGAAAAAGGAGTCTGTGTTCGTTTTCCAGATTCATGTTGATGAAACTATGCCTGATCTGCCCACCTAGCAAGTCTCTCGAGAGAAGACTGACTTGCTTATGGTTTTTAAACTTTTCTAGGTATTTTGAGTGTGCAGGAGCATATGGGTACGATGAATGGAGATGATCAGTATTCTCATAAAGAAATGCAAAAACCATGTGTGGGTGTTTGTGTGTAGATGCTTGCTTTCTGAAAGGTTTTCAAAGCTACCAGCTCTGTCCAGGATTTGTACTAAAGCCACTGCCTCAGTGCAGATGCAGGAAGTTGAAATCTGCCTTGTAAACCTTCCTACCTTGCATATAGCAGCCTGCGCAGCTGCCAAAATATGCATCCTCTTGTTTTAAAAATAAAGCAGGGTATAGTCCATACATCTGCTCCTGCCCTGTGTTGTGCTGCAGCTGTGCCAGGATGTTATTTGAAAATGGCCTGAGTAAGACCAGCCATAACAAAAGGAAAATATCCCATGTTTGATGTAAGTGCAATCGTGGCTTTAATCCAGTCACTTCTTAATTTATATCTCAAATTCAGTTTATCTTCATGCCCTGGTGACTAAACAAAAGAGCTGTATGTGCTTGACTGTTTGAAGAAACTGTCTCTCGGTGTTGGGGGAAAAAAGGAAAAAAAAAANCTTGAATATTTTTCCTTTTGCAACAAGCATCCTCCCAAGGGAAGAGGAGCCTTTGTTGGCTACAATTAAGACAAACACTTAGACACCCCAAATTTGCCTCTGGTCTTGAAGAGTTGTTCATGTCAAGCTGATGTATCTCTTGTGTGGGTTTCGTTGCTGCTGCTGAATGTTAAATTTGGGACTTGGACTTGCTCTGCCACATTTTGTTGGGGTGTTTTAAAACTGTTCCCCCCCAGTTCTGCACCCCATCCTATCCTTCTCACTGGGAGCCCCTCCTTTTTAGCTCAGCTGTAGTTAAAGGAGAGTTTCAGGCTGTAAACCTTTGGTGCCAAGGTCTCAGGATGCCGTAGCCAAAGCATAACATCTTAAATGCTGCCCAGTTCCAGTCTGGTTCCTGGAGCAGCTTTCTTCCCCAGGATATGGAGCACAGCTCCCTATCACAGCACAAGAAGGAGGATGCTAGTGTGCATCCTTGTTCAGAAAGGCTGCATGGAGGTATATGAAAGAAAATAATTCCTTGCTTGTTCTGTATCTTGAAAGCAACTGGATCACATATGGAACTGCAAGGAGCTTTCCTCCACTAACAATCAGAGGTTACTTTCTGGGTGGCTTTTCTACTAACATAAAACGGAGCCCAGGATTTCAGAGTTTCTAGGGCACTTGGGCCAAATTTGAAATGAATGTAATTTTTTTTTTTTAATTTGGAAAACCTCTGTTGACTGTAGGTGCTGCATGTTTCCAATCTGCATCTGGTATTTGCTT
This sequence comes from Chauna torquata, assembly GCA_013399475.1. NCBI lineage: Eukaryota > Metazoa > Chordata > Aves > Anseriformes > Anhimidae > Chauna > Chauna torquata. The sequence goes on from VXAL01017332.1 coordinate 122,943, forward strand.
TGAATCTTTGGGACCATTGGAATCTGAAGCCAAGAAGGTTCATGCAAAATTTTGTGACCCAAAACTGTTTAATCTTAGATCTGTGGTCTCAGAGTCTGCAGCCTGACCTGAATACCTGATGAGTATCAGCTGAGCAAGCATCGCTGAATCTGACTTCTGTCCATGAACCATAAACCTTTTCCCCAGGGAACAAGAAAGTAAATTGGCCTTTGTACAGGAACAGGCAGCTAGAATGGGGCTGCAGTTTTCCAGTGATCAACACTGGACCCTGCAGTACTCTGCAAGGGTCTCCTTCCTTCTAAGTAAAGCCATATGAAAAAAAAAATTGCTTTTCTGAGAGTGGCTGAACCAACCAATTTGTTCAAGCTATTCTTCTGGTTGACTCATTTTTAACTGGAGAGTGGGGGGGTAAAAAACCATTGATTGAAGACAACTTGAAAAATGCCAAAAAGGAAGAAGGGGAAAGGATCCAAACCACTTCAAGCTCACAAAAAGGAAAAATTAGGAAAAGTGCCAAACACATGAGTGGGTGGGCCCTCCCATTAAATTAAATGCTGTAAAATTTAATCCCATGTTAGAGCACAATGAGTATGAGGTGAGTACTTCTGGGAAGTGTCCCTGACTGTGGCAGGGGGGTTGGAACCAAATGATCTTTAAGGTCCCTTCCAACCTGAACCATTCTATGATTTTATGATTTAACGAAAAGGCCCTGAATGTTATCTTGGTGCTTGTGATTGAGGTCATACCATGACCCTACTTTAAAGATATCCAGAAAGATGGGTCTTTGTTTCCCTCTGCCTGGGCTTCACCTGAGTGCTGTTCCTGACTACAGTTTTGTATCAGCCTACCAAAAACAAGTCCCCAAGAGCCTCAGCAGCATGGGGCTCAAAGAAGATGCACACAGAACTAACCATAAACCTGTGCACATGTTCAGTGGAGGTGTGTGGAGCAAAGGAGAAGCATAAATGAGGAGACCATAAGTCTGGTGCTAAAAGTTCTTGGGTAAAAGTGCTTCGTTGGCTTGACATTTAAAAGCATAGGCTGTCGTTGACTCACTAGTCAGTCTTTTTAAAGACAGCTGGTAATGGCAGCACAGAGCTGGTGAAACATCAGTGCGTCAAGTGCAGGTCAGCCTTTGGACTGAATTTAAGAAAATTTCTGTGGTGGAAGATTAGATTAAATGAAATTGGGTTTGCGCTGTTGGGGTCCTAGTGTTGCAATTCCTGCTGCAACTTGGTCCCGTTCACTCTGGTGAGGCTTTCCTGGGCTGTGATAACAGGCACTTTCTTGCTGGCATTTAAAATTCACCTTGATTCATCTTGATGAACACCAGTTTACCTTATGCCCAACAGTAAGGCAGGTAGTTATTTAGTCATGAAGTTGAAGTAACAGGACCCAGCAACGTAGCCTCCCAAATCTGGGAATGTCAGATTTGATTTAATTACAAGGGGCAAAATAACGTTAAACACATGGTGCGGTAGACCTGTTTTCCTGATGTTGATGGATTATGGAGTTAACAGAGCAACCCAATTCGCAGTTACCCAACCTGCAATGGGTAAATTAGTTCAAACACGAATAATTTACTGCACTGTGGAGAATTATGTTGTTTGGGCTCTCAACAATATTTTACATGGACTATAAAACAATGTTGACTTCGATTTTTTATTTACTCGCCCACAGTAGATGACATACATTGCCACTACTCAGTAGAACAGCTATGTCAATCCAGTTTATTTACTGTGAACTTTTTACCTTATTTCTGAGTAGCTATTCTTTAGATGCACCTATCAGCTCTTTCTCATAATGTTTCCAAATAGCAATATATTTCATGCTCTTCTTTTGTTTTTGTGTTACTAAATCTGTCATCTCACTGGAAAGCTTATAGTGTTGTCAGAAATTGCATATTGTGCTCTGCATTAAGGCTGTTTAGCTTGAATGTGACAAGTTGTTTAAAAATAGGCTGTTTTATGCTTTGTATTCATTCTCCTCTCCAAAACTGTCTCTCATAAAAATGTAAATAAAGAACTCCCAGTACTGATACAGCAGATCTGGTATGGTTAGAAGAAAAAGCCCAGTGATTACCCAATTGACATTAATGCAACATAAATCTTAATTATATTTAACAAGCATCAGAGTGCAAGATCTTGAGATGGAGTCATTAGGTAACAGTTTACAGTTAACGTTTATCTTCAGACAAATTCCTACGCCTCCTTAATTTCCTTTGTAGTCTCCTAAAGGGGTTTGAAACTGGACATGTAATGTGGATAAACTTTATGCCCAGCTCTTCTAGCAGTATGTGTGCCAGGAAGATGTGCCCTCTTTTCCATTGCAGTAACATTGTCTCACCTGAATGAGCACTGGTGATGCTCAGGTCCAGCTGCAGAGAGCGCCTGGTGCCACGTACCACACCTCGTACCTGACCTGGTGGCAGCAGCTCTGCTTGCGAAGCTCTTGCAGACATCTCCTGCTGTCAGTAGCCCTCAGGTCATCTGAGTTACTGACGGCATTTCACCTGCTTTGGTTTCCTCAGAGGTGCTGTATGCTTCCAAAACTGACTCCTTGGTGCAGGTTAGAAATTGCTAAAATAATTTCCATCGTGCAGACTGGGCTTAATCACACCTGCACAGGTCTGGCGTGCTTGCCCCCGGCTGCATCCCAGGGCTGCGACTCGCTGGTGAGCAAGCGTTGCCCAAACTGGACACTGGATGCTGTGTTTTCCATTTTAGCCCCTACTAAAGCTTTCTCCCACCAGAGACTTCTCCATATTCAGCTATTGAATGGCAGCAGGATTTTCTATATGTTGTGTCCAAAACATGTTTTTCCTGCTTTTCCAAATCCACTCCTTTGACGAATCTTTTTTTCCAGATAAATACAGCAAGTGAAATTGAGGAGAATAATTTTTTGTCTCTCTCAACTTTGATTTATCTCAATGGTTGCTGCAAACGTGCTCTGCTTGTAGTTCCATGTGTTACTTCTTACAGATTATCTTCTGGAAAAGAAAGACTGTAGAGAAAGAATTGTACAAAGTAGTCAATAGTCCATTTTTCCCTTACGGTGTCAAGTAGTAAGAAATCCCTTTAAATTTAATACTGTTTTTTTGAACAATCTTTGGTTTCTCTCAGGTTTCTCACATTCACAATCTTCGGGGACCAACCTGAGCTTTATGGGAGCTCTGTGCATTCACCCTTCAGCACCAGATCTCTAAATTAGTTAAAAGCATCGCTACCAACTCGTTAGTCATTTGTCCTAATGAAGCTGTAGGTGAGGGAGGAGGCTGAGTTTTGAAACATTTCCTACTCCCCAGGAAACCCTCTGCTTTCTCCCTGCCTATAGCAGCAGAGGAAAAGTAAAACTATTACCGAGTCGCTCGAGATTAATCACATCCAGGAGGAGCCTATCGCAAGACACCGAGGGATTAAGCCAGACCCGCGTTTAGAGCAGCCCCCGCAGCGGGTGCACGTGGAGGCTGAAGGCTGCTGCGGAGGCTCGGGCTTTGCCGTGGCTCACACCACTGCGATTAGCAACGAGCCTTGCGCTGGCACAGCCACGCACGCTGGATTAGCTCTAATCGCTCGGTCGTGTCCTGCTGCCGTCAGAGGAGGTGCTTCATTAGTCATGGTTTCCCTCCAGCGCAGCATGACCTTAGGCTGTAGGGGTAAGCCTTGCTCACATGTAATGCAGTGTAATCATTTAGTGATTTCACGAATTAATGAGGCTGAAAACATGCATTTGGGATGACTGTTCTGTCTCCTTTTCATAATGGTAGGGAAAAAGGAGAGAAGAGAACAGGCAGCAGTTCCCAGCGGTCGCACTGTGCGTGAGCTTAGCAGCAGCAGCCCGTACAGGGCAGTGCTGGCCTGTTCCCGTGGCTGGCATGAAAACGGGCTTTCCTGCTGCTCAGAGCAAGGTGCTTGAGGAGCTCCAATAGACTTTTTCTACCAGCTCCTTGCAAGGGGCACCCTGTGCTTCTGGCTGCAAATTGCCACCTCTTTAGTGAGAGCGGAGACTGGAGTCCCTTCTGCAAGCTGCCTGTGGTACCTGCTGGGGACGTGCTGACGGACAGACAGATGGCTGGGAGGTTTACCCTGATGTTAGAGAGGAACCCCAGGCTGTGGCTGGAGATGCAATTACAGGTTTGGGCACGGAAATGTTTATGCAGTAGGGGAAACCTTGATAGGACTGCAGAAATATTTAGTGATCTTTGTTTATTGTCCTCTTCACCTAAAAGCTAAAAAGCAGTAGAAAGGAGAGGGAGCAGGATAGTTTCACATACAAAAAGTGAGTTCTTGTTTTCGTTAACACTGCTGTCATCTAGCAAAAGCTTCTCCAGAGGTGGCTGACCTGCTGCAGAGGGCTACCAAAAGAGGCTTTTAGTCCCCATCTGGCAATGCGGGTGTTGAGGATGTGTGGAAACTGCATATCCCAGGCATGGGAGCCTTGTTCCAGCAGAGATTGCAAAACCTCAGCAGCACAAAGGATGCCATGTTACAGCTTTGTCAGAGATCTGGGTGCTCAGCTGGTGCTGCAGCAGTGTTCTGCATTAGTGTTTATTAAGTGCCTTTTTTTCTTGATTAAGGGCATGCTGTCATTTATGTCTTTTTATCGATCACTTAGCTGTTGCTGCCCAGCTGGGTTAGACAACAGACAAATATTTTGTCTGAAACCTGGGCCTGAAATAATAGGTTTCTGATGGGATCTAGGCTGTTTCAGCAGTCAGTGGGGGGAACTTTTGGCTCAGATGATGATTAGTAAGAAAAGATTCCTGTTCCCTGCTTTGATCGCTGCTGTGATTTGTAAAACTGCAACTGCCACTTGCACAGTGCACAGACTGCCCAGTTCTGCAGCCGCTCCACTGCAGAGCACAAATTTCTATGTGGGTTCTGCAACTTATTTTCCAGCTTTCTAGAGCATGAAAGACCTAGTTCCCTCTACCACATAGGCAATGATAATTTCAAAAACTGCTTCCTAGCTTGCCTAGAAGCCTTGCCCCTGCTTTTTCAACTAAAAAGGTGTATTTTGTGCAAAAGTGTTCAAGATGGCTTGCAGCCTGCTGTATTATGGTAGCTGGGGAGGCAGGGAGGGCAGGTGGTGGATTGGATGTAAAGGGAAAGGCCCGTGGGGTGTCCCCCGTGCCCGCTGCCCATCGCTAACCCTCTGCTCTCTGTTTCCGCAGGCCCTCCGGGGAGGCGGGGGAAGCCTGGACGGCGTGGAGAGCCCGGTAAGCATCGCGGTCACCCTGCCGGTGTCACTGGGCTGCGCACGAGCCTCCCGGTAACAATGCTGGCACCTCCATCTAAAGGGCTGGCTCCTGGTTAAACTGCAGACCAGCCTCAATGGGGACTTTTATTTTTGCTAAACGTTGATTCTTACTTACACACCTCTGTCACTTCAGTATCTGGTGGGTTTTCTTCTGTCTTGAGAACTGGGAAAGCACTTGGTTCTGTCAGCTGGAGAGCAGTGCTGTTCATTCAGCTTCCAGACTGAAGGGCAGTTGGAGAGGTGTGGTTGGTTCCCTTTCTAAGGAAAAGGGTCGCTTCTCAGTACAAGAATGCACCTAGAAAGCCACGTGCAGTTTGCAACTGCCTGTGCACATAAGAAAACAGGAGATGAAATTTTACACTTCTCGTCTCTTAAGCTGTTGAATTTTGAGTGAATTAATGCTGACCAGGTAGATTTTTACTCAGCCAGGAGGCTGCTCTCTGCTGCTCTTTGGCTGAAAACCCAGCTGGGTTTTCTAAAAGTATAACTTTCTGGCCATCAATTGTTATTTTTTTAATCTTTTATTCTAGTGAGAGGGAATCAGGGTTTTTGTTCTGCAGGCCATGAGCTGATCTGTGGAAGGCAGGCAGGCATTTCCCTTCTCTTCAGTTGATGCTATTTCATGGTGCACCACGTGTTTTCTGAGGCGTTTTTGCTCCTGAAGCATCAGGGATTACTCACAGCTAAGGGATGGATACTGCTCTCACAGGGACAATGATGGATCCCAGTCTGCTTTGTTAAACCCCATTTTCCCAACAGTTGTGCTGCAGGAATAACCACCAGCTGGCTTTGATTTTTTTAAACATAATTGTGCTCCTTAAAGCCCTTATTGGAGTACAACTTTCAACCGAGGGCAGCTGGTCAGGTCTGCTAATGAATTTGGTACATTTACATGCAGGTATTTATGTAAACCTTTTCCAAGGTGTCTCTCTAGTCCCTATAAAAACTGGGGAGGTGGCTCTGTTGCTCACAGTGCTGCGGTCAAGCGTGCCCTTGCTCGCCTTCTCCCTGCTTCACATGAGAGCTGAAAGCCACACTTGTCGCTCTGCAGTGCATCCGCAAGCGCTGCTTGAGCGGCTCAGTACAAACGTGAGCCAAGTCCGTCTGTGGTGGGTGATCTGCCAGCGTGGGCACTAGGTCCTGGATATCCCCATGCCCTCAGGGCTGACTGCAATGATACACCCTTTGAAAAACTCCAAGCAAATGTGGAAGGCAGAGTGATTTGTATCAGACCAACGCTGTCATCAGATCGTGGCATTTCTGGTTTACTGTCATGTACTGTCAATTGGGTCTGCAACTTGCATTGCAGTTGTCCAAGCGTCCCTCTGAAGAAGCAGAAAGCCACCAGGGAAACAATGCAGGGCAACATGATACATCCGACCTATAAAATAAGAAAAATATCAATTATTAATAACTTATGCATCTTTTTTGAATTTTTATACGATTGCAAAGGCAAATTAAGGAGAGTGGGATATTGTTGTGGGAGGGAGAGCCACAGGGCACATAATGGCACTGGAAACTTGGACTGATTTCTTCTGAAGCAGAAGACCGGCAGCAGCAAACACCCATGTGCACCAAAAGACACATGCACAAACACACTTGATGGGGCAAAGCAGTTAAATCCATCTAATGCAGTGCAGCCCCTGAGGACTGCTCTGTTCTGTTGCAGATAGAAACGCAGAGAGCAGACTTCTCTGTATATTGGTTTTGGCTGAGCTGCCAGATGTTTGTTTTCATAGAAAGCTTGAGTATATATATTTCTATATTTGTTTGAGAACCTGACCACACATAAACCAGGTTCTTGTTCCTTTGCTACAGCTGATAAATGTGAATAAAACTTTGTTTGCCTAGCATGATAGCGTCCATCCCCAGGGACCCAATGTGGTTATGGTCTTACAGCCTCCAGACAAACACTGTTGTAGAGCCAGAAGGCTCAGCACTAGTTTCAGCCATGCCAAAGGGAGCATTTTTTTCTGACAATTGTTGAAATGATAATGTTGAAAACCTTTTTCTGATTCATATTGAAAATTTCAATATATAACCCTTCTAAACAAGCAGAGAAACTTTTAAGAGATCATCCTGTCCCTTTTCAGTTGCACTCTCCTATTGATTTAAACCAAGACTCAATTTTACTTTTTTCTTTTGCTTTGATGGATTTGGATCATAAAGAATATTAATCCAACAGCTCTATGTTTCTCTAAGTTAAGAATTTGTCATCTTGAAAGCATGCTAAGACAACCACTCTCTACCATTAAAAAGACACAATACCGTAAAAGACTCATTTTAGACTAATTCTAGGTAAAAGTGAACTACTTGGACTGTTTTGAAATGGGCCAAGCATGGTTGTGCATGCTTCAAAACGGACTGTGAAAATGTGGGGGTAAGTCACTGGTGGCAGCTTGAGCATCCCATGGCAGCATGGTCATCCCCACCGTCATCTCCTTGCTGACCGTAAACGTGAAGCCCGGATACTTCACGGAGCATTTCTGTGGCTGTCAGTCCAGCTAAACAAACCCTGGAGTTATGGAGTCAAGCAGCACTATCTGACCTGCTTTGTTTACTCTAGCAGCCATCTGGCCCTGGGAATCTCAGCCGCGGCTCCAGTGGGGGACCAGCCGGTGCCATGGGGCACACGCGTGTCTTGGAGCAGGTCACGCATGCCCCTGGCTGTGCCTGCGCCTGCTCTGCTCCAACCTGTCCCCAGCTCCATTGAATCATGCCAGCACCACCATACATGCCACATCTTGCTAATTCCTGCAAGCCAGCACCAGTAGCTTCTTGTCTGGCAGGAAACAGTGTGTCATTTGAAAACCGTGATCCACCCCCCCGTAGGAACCATTGGTGCATAAAGAGGAAAATGCATTTTAATTAATGCAACTCTGTATGCAATTTGCAGCCTTCTATGAGTATAATATGGAAGGTTTTGAACCTTTAGCTGTTATGGTTATGCCTGACAGCCACCCTACACATCTCAAATGCAGTTCTCTTTCCATGCTAAAGGCAAAATCATGTTTAATGTCTTTAGCTTTTTTTTTAACATGATACATCCTAGTGAGAACACACTTCAACAGTTGTAGTGAGTGCCTGTGAAATAATACAAACTTTAGCAGGTGACCTGGAAGGTTTGGATTCCCCTCTTGCTGCCAGCTGGTAGTGTATGAGCATCATGGGGCAGCCTTGCTGCAGCTAAAGGTACCCTAACCTGGCTCTCCTGCACCCAAACAGCTTCGTTTTTTTTTGTGAAAGGGCAACCTTAATCCTACCTGCCCTTGCTAACTTGCAGCTAAGCAGGGTTCACTTTTTGTAACGATTGGTCCGTACTGGGGTGTTCCTGAAGGACGGATAATCAGATCCAGGATCTGGGAATTTAATCTGGTTAAGTATCAAAGTCTCTGAGTAACTGGATTGTGGGCTTGCAGATTGATCCAAACCTCAGAATCCCTCCAGAACAGCCAGGAAGAAAATACACCCGAAATGTTTGATCTGTGAATTCTCTGAGTGTCTCTCTACTCTCATCACAAGAAGTAAGAGCTAGTTCTGGACATAAACCTCCGATTCTGACAGCTGCGGTGCAGGTAGTTGGCTGTTTTAGGCACAAATTTGCCCATACAGGTAGGCCTGGAAGGAGATTGTTATTTGACAAAGCATTATTTCATTGGAAAGAGTTGACTTGGCAAAGCTACTGTTTCTGGCCATAAGTTTTGTTTACAGAAATTCTCTGTTTCAAAAACACTTGTAGGGAAAAGGTTGTGAAATTTTGAAGTGGGATAAAACAGCCTTCTCCCCCCCAACCCAACTGTTTCCAAATTTACATTACACTACAGTTGTTTCTTTAGCTTGAACTTCTAACAAAGTTTTGGTTCAAAGTAATTTTTTATTATTTTGTTACATCTATTCTGTTTACAGAAACATCCCAATTTGGAACAGGGAAGCATCTAAGGCTCTTTTTAAGGAACAAGAGCAAAGCAATTTCTGCGCAGAGAACCATTATTTCTCTCCTAGCCCTACACATGCTTAAACTCCATATTTCACCCATTAAGACACTTCCAAGGCTCTTGGCCGTGTGATCGTACAGCCATAAACACACAGTTGTTCTTATTCAGTAATTGCATGTGTGCGTGCGAGTAAATCATACAGAGCTTTGTATTTATTTGGGAATTTTCAGCGCTCCCTGCATTTCTCCATGATTATGTACATACACTGTCGTACATGAGGAGTACTTTGGCTTCTACTGACCTTTAGGAAAAGTCTCATCTGTCCTACATCTGCTCTCAGTAGAGAGCCTCTGTGCTAGGAGAATATATCCCCTGCATGCACCCGTGCTGAGGCACGGACAGGAATTACTGAGCTCAGTAGACATGGACAAACACTCTTTCAGAATGATGCAAAACTCATCTCTGTGACTTCTGACTGAAGCAGTTGTCCCCCTCCCTTTTTGTCCATGACTTAGTTATTCCTCTTACAGCATCCTAGCTTAGTAAGTGTGTGGGCATGTGTTGTGTGTATGAACACACGTGTGTGTTTTTATATAGATATTTGTGTGGGCATGTGTATTTTTTTGAAATTGTCATTTTTTGTATCTTCTGTGCCCGTTTAAGGCAGCAGCAAAACCCCCTCTGATTTCCGCAAGTGGGATAAGTTCTTCGTGAGCTGCTGCAAAGGTCTCGCTGGTTTGGTTTCCCCTGCCTGGCGGTGCTCTCTGCTGTCATGGCAGGAAGGCTTGCGTGATAAATGATTCAGAGATTAAACAGAAATGGTTGCTTATCCCAAAACTTCCAAGCTGCGAAAATACAAGGAAACAAATGTCTGTGACCTGTCACTTCCCTTATGTTTGTGTACTGCCGAGGATGACACCATGCTAGGTCTCTGGATATACAAAAAAACATTAACATCAGTCAATCGTGAAATCTGGGTCACTTATTTGTAACAAGTTTCTATTTTCAACTCCCTCTAGCACAATTTTTCAGATTCATAAGGAATCTCTTGGTGTATCCAAATATCTCCGTGCCCTTGCAGTTTCAGATACTAGTTGTTCCCTCACTGCAGTATAGCAGTAACGTATGCTGCAGATTATGGAAAAGTATGGCATTTTTCCCTTGTTACAGCAAACCAATTGTAGACCAAATTCTATGCGTTTGCAGGTTGTCTGCCTCCTTCTGCTTCTGAAATAAGCCTCCAAGTTAACTTGTTATCAAGTTTCAAATGTACAAAGACTGTTTCCAACTTCGATTCATTATAATAATTTCCAACTGGTTTCATTCCTTCTTTAGAGCTCTAAAAAATATTTGCTCTACTCAAAATTAATAGCAGTAAATTCTGGCAAATTTCTCTGAAAAGAGCATCTGTCTTGTGCAGTGTGCCTGCATCTGGGAGATGGCCAGGTAGGGGCAGTCCCTTGGCGCACGATTAACTTCTGTTTATTGCTACCTTGCAAAATACTTGATTTGCTTCCACAGGAGACAAGTGTCTTGTGGTTAGGCTTTTAGAAAATACGTTCTGCAAGCCAGAGCATTGTTGTTCTTAGGGGAGAAAAAGATTGGTTCAGTAGGTTTAACTTCATGCCTTAATGAAGATTTATTGGCCAAGAGTGCAGCTGAAGATTAGCCTAACTCCACAGATGTCGATGGAGAGCATCCTACGTGGTGTATACAGAAAGCCCTCAGCTTTGGTTCTTGTGGGTAGAGGGGAAAGCATTTCAAAAGAGCACTTGTCTGCATGTGTTGGGAGAAAACAGTAGCTGAAAAAGGGGAAAAGGCAACAAATTCCAAGGAGATTGTAATTGGTAGATGATTGAAATCCCATATTAAAATAATTTCCTGGCTGATTCTTATTTGAGACTTAGTTTTTGCTTTTCTACAAAAGGGCTTTTGTGGGTAGCTTGGCATATAAGTGAGTTAATAAATCAGGTTTATGATTCTCAGTTAATAAATTGGCTGAGATCCATTGACTTCTGTATTCACAAGAAATTAAACCAAGGAAAGCATGCTAATAGACTGTGTGAATTTTAGTGCTAAAGAAACTTGGCCCTCTCTGGGTAGGGGGGAGATTCGGAGGTTGCCTCCTCCCCTCTGTGGGCTTGGCTGTGGCTGTGTGCGGAGCTGGCCATGGTGAGCTGACAAATGTGGGTTAAAGGGCTAATTTTGGGCAGCAGGCACTGCCTGTTGTTCCTTGATCTCAGTCTTCATTCTTAAGCGTTTGGGGGTATTGTTATTTAACATTTCAACATATGAATTTTTAAACAAAATTTAAAACCTTGAAGATGTGTTAGCTCGAAATATGCTTCTTATTGTATATTATAGAATAATGCACAACGAAGAAAGCAATTTTTCTCCATTTTAATTTTTCCCACATTTTTTCTTTTTTAATTGTGATTTGTTTCTGGTTTGGATCAGACAGGAAATGGAGCATGAAGAAAGCCCAAATCAGAGAGCTTTAGGATGCCTTGTGAACGGGATTGAAACATGGATTGCATTAGATCAGGGGCTCAGCGTTCACCACCGGGTAGTGCCGACCAGGGCGAACGCTGGGAAAGCTGCAGAAATCAGTGCAGCATGTGGCAGAGACCCCTGCCCTGCAGGGGAACACAGTTTTTTGTTATTATTTATTACTATTGATTAACTGCTGTTAACCACAGCTTCCGACTGTGATACTGGCACCTGAAACCTACTGTAGAAAATGTTTTTCCCCCCTGATTTAATGCGTCGTGCATCAGTCCACCAACTGGCTCTGAGCACAGCAAAGCCCTCAAGCAGGGGTGTAGAGAGGTGACACAGGATCTCCGTGTTGTGTGACATGTTTGGAGGTCAGGGAGGTGTAGGGACCTAATGACAGCAACATTTGGGTTCTGTGCATCACTCCAGCCCTGAGGGCAGCTGTAGCAACATCCTCGCCAGGTGCCCCCCACTGCACTGCTGCTATGGCAAAGATTGGCTTTTGCAAGTACATCTGCAGCTTCTTTTGCGTAATGTGGAGCTCCACAGTGAAAATGCACTTTTTGCTTGTAAAGCTCCAGCTGTGTTGAGGGTTTTTGCAGAGACGCCCTGTGTTTGCATGTGATGCCCTGGACGCTGAGCGTGGGCAATGCCTTGCAACATACCCGGGCTCTCGCGTGGGCAGAGAGAATGGAGTCATGCTGGGGAAAAAGGTGTAAAAATGTGGTTTTACACCCGCTGTAAATGCTGCTGGGCCAACAATATGGGTGAGATGGTCCCATGTGGGAGGATGCAGGTGGCGTTAAGTGTATCTGGAAAGTCATCGTGTTGGAATTGAACCAAGAAGTGCTCTAACTTTCTGATTTTTTTTCCTATTATGTGCTTTTTTAATAGATAATACTTTTTCTTCATAATTAAATGACCTTTTTCTCTGTTTTTCTTTTTGTTTTCCAGGACCTGCAGTAAGTATCGTGGATTTTACTGTTGGATCAACAAAGTTAAGGCTTCCCTTCCCCCTCCCCTTCCTTTCTGTGTCATTGCAAAAGCACAGCATTTTTTGGTAGAGGTGTGTCTGGAAGCAAAATTGGTACCAGATGCTGCTGTATTTTTTTTCACAATTGTAGACAAATGGTGTGGGGGGAGTTTTTAAATGTTTAACTTGCTGCCCTCAGGGACTTCCAGTAATTTTAAACCCAGCAAATATTCAGGGGAAAAAAAAAATCTCCCTTTAGAGTTTCTTTACTCAGCTTCCTTTTAGCCGAAAGAGTGCTATGCTATATTTTAATGTTTTGGTGGGATTTTTAGTTCTAAAGCTCTGTCTTGCTTTTCTTATCTGTTGTGTTTCCATCATTTAATACGGGTTTGGTAGCCTTGCAAAGGGGGCTGGAGGGAAAGATGTAGCTCACTTGCTTCTTTTTGAAGTCTTGGGGAGAATAACGAGCATTCCTCCCAGTGTGACCAGAAAATTTATGGGGAATCTGTTGTTTGAAGGGGTAATAGTTGAAAATGTGTCAACTCCTCCTTCCAAATGTTCAGACATGCCTTTCGCTGTGCCACCGCCACATCCAAATCTGATGTTCTCCCGCTGCTTTTGGAGCAAGAAAACAGCGTTTCATTTGGGCCCTCCTAGCTGCTGAGGGATTTTTCAAGAGAATTTATGGGCGTTAGGTGCTTCTGTTTTCCTTCTACCTTTCTTCCTCCAAAACTGGAGGAGGAGGAGAGGCACTGCCTGTTGGCAGCCATGTGTTTCCTTGTCCATCGTTGCATTAACAGAGATGTTTCTTCACGTCGCTCTCTTCTTATAGAGCCTCACTGGGTTGAAAAGGGATCATTTCAGGAAAAATAAGTTTGCTAACTATTCCTGGGTTAATTAATTTCCAGTTCTGTTCACCTGTTTAAAGGCCAAAAGCTGACAGGGAAATGCATGTGGAGCGTGGGGGCTGTCACAGCACCATGGCTGTGGTTCTCCTGGGATGGACAACACCACCCGTGGTTTTTGTTAATGGCATTTGGCCCTTGGAAATTGTGCTTCTATTTCATGTTTAATTTTTAGCCTAAAGAGGGGGTTGAGTGAAGTTGTTATTTGGCCAGGTTTTGAAGGAGTAAATCAGGAAAATTGAAGACTTAATGGTGCTCACTTGACCGTTCTTAGAGGAGATCTGAGCACATTTGCACTAAAAGTTGTGCCTAGCATTAGCAATAAATCCAAGATACTGACTGGCTCGAGAAATGCAATCAAATGAATTTTCCTTGTTTGTGTTCAAAAATTTGGTTTGTCAATGAATTAATTTTCCTGTAAATATTCTGTAATTAAAAACTGCAGCACAGCCTCTCTACCTATACAATAATGACTCCGTGGGTTTTTGAAATGTGTTACAAGGGCGTTAAGAGGGCAAGCACCATCTGAAGGCGAATCCGGCAGAGTCCCGTGGCCGCAGGGAGCGAGGCTGAGTGTGGCCGCGTGGGGCTGGGAGCACTTCAGGTGTTGGAGCCAGGCCCTGCATGGCTTCTGCGGGGTGATGGTTTTATTCCTCTCTGCAATTCACGCAATTTAACTTAGTTAGAAAAATATATTTAATTTCTTGCTCAGTGGCAGGTTACGAATGAAGAAGATAGACTATTCAAAACTTGCTTTGAAGGGACCTTTTCTCTTAATTAAGGTACTTTGGCTATTTAAAATGGGTTTATTTAACCATTTCAGCTCTGCTCCTCCTCAGAGGCTGGTATCAGCCCACACACAGCAAACTGCGTTACGCTTCTTCACGTGTGCTGTGTGTTCACTTTTATTGTATGCGATTTGGTGTAGGCAACATATGGTGCACTATTAATTTTTCTTTGTCTCTACTTGGTTTCATTTCCTGGTTCCCACGGCACTATTGAATTGCAAACAAAGCACAGGGGAGATTTAACACAAGACGTATTTCTCTCCCCTTGCCCTTCTGTAAAAGACAGCTCCTGTTTTAGTTCATTTAAAGTAATAATAATACTGCATTTTTAGTTTGAGTAGCATTTGCCAGGGACTTCTTTAAACATAATATAAAAGTCCTAGAACCCACAGAACCACAATATTATTTTATTTCAACAGTACTGCATTTAACTCTATTAGTTTCTTCTGTTTCTTGATTTTGGCCATAAGGAATCGATTACAACTTACATGTACAGCATCACACTCTGCTAAAACTGTATCCTCAATTCTGTTGTTCCCTAGTAGCAGTTGTTCTGGTATTTCATTTTTGGCTGTCATAAGCTAGTTGTTTATATGAAATTATTAGAATTTGTGGTACAGGATTTGTGGCTGTTGGATGATTGATCATCCTGTCTGTGAGTGAGGGGTATTCTGCTGCAATGTGCTATAAAACCTCTGTTTCAGAGGGCATTAAAATCACATGCTGGGTAGGAAATTTCTACAATTGAAGGATAGACTTACCACATACTGTAATTAAACATTTACAGTCCCAGATATTAACAGACACTTTATGTATTAGCTTGCTGACTGGAGAGCTCACTAGCAAGCAAGTTGCAAGTGTTTCCTATTTCAGTGTGTGCTCCAGTGCCATACGTCTCCATAAAAATCTCACCGCGCATTGTATCCCAAGACTGTAATTTGTTAAATAGGTGGTTGTTGAAGTCAATGTTGTTTCTGGATGAATCAATAATGCTGCAGGAGGCATTCAAAGCTGCAGGGGCTCTTACCAAGAAGTGAGAACCACCATACTAGGTAGGAATGGGCAGCCAGAGCTGTTCATGCTGTAAGAAATGTATGAATCTGACTGCATATCCGCAGTATGCTGACATAACCTATGTTTATAGTAGCGTATGACACTGCTGTACCAGACACAAGCTTTACTGCCTACTTGTGTACCAGCTAATACTTAACAGCTTCTTCCTGGAAATCTGCCTTACGTCTGGCTTACAGCAGGCTCCTCTGCAGCCCCTCGCAGTGCCGCCAGCGTAGCTCACGGAGTGTTTAACAGCAGCTCGAGCTGTAAACACCTTTGGGAACCCCCCAACGAGAGTAGAAAAGGTGAAATACCCTGGGTGGGTTGTATTTTTCTCTACTGATCTTGCAAGTGTTATTAATGACTTAAGGTTTCTCCCTGTAGCATCGTCGTCTTTCTGCTTCATTGCAAACAGAAGCAAAGTTTAGAGGTGAGCTGGGAGAGTCTCATCCTCAAGGAAATTAATGGGTCTGAGAGGGAGAAACCTGCGCTGGATGAGGTGCTGGAATGGGAGTTTAATGCTCAGTAATCACCAGTGAAACCTCTCCCCAGCAAGTGGGACAGGGGCCATGGGTGCACGGCCAGGATTCAGCTGATTGCTTCGGGCTTCGGTGGCAGCAGGGGCGGGTACAAGTTGGCAAAACCTTCGGTAAGTAGCCAAAGTGAAGCATGAGGTCAAAATCTGGGGAAAATGGGCTGTAGGTGCAACTTTTTTGAGAGGAAAACTGCCCCAAGAGGTTTCTGTGGAGTGAGTTCAGCCCTGGGGCCAGCTGGGGAGCTGACAGCCCCAGTCCTACCGCTGGGATGTGCTGTCGTGCTGCTACGGGTGCATTGACTGATTTATCTCACTTGTTCCCCACCACAGGGGCAGTCAGGACGCGATGGTTACCCGGTAACTCTGCTATTCCTTTTATTTTTATTCTCTTTTAATCTGCACTCTGTGATCCTCTCTGTCTTTTCCATGACAATCTTCTTTGCGTGTCTTGATCTTTTTTTCTTCTTTCCTTCCTCTTCATCAGTGATAGCCTTTTGAGAGATTTAGCCCTAAAACTCAGGAACCTATGCAGTATTCTCTGTTAATGTTTACAGGGGCAAAAGGCTTGAACTCTTTCATGGTATTACTGACGCTTTTGCCTAAGAGTTTACTGGACTGCAAAGTTGGTGAAGACTTTAGGACTTGGCCCACTCACAGCTTTAGGTGGCCACATTTGGGGACACTGGTGAAAGAGAGCTTCAAGTGTTGGGATAGGTCCTCACTCACCCACCTCCAAAAATTTTCTCTGAGAGTGGAGGTGTCCTGCCCAGCCTGTTGACAAAGAGGGGGGTCTTGCCTGTTGACAAAGAGGGGGGTCTTGCAGGGGCTGTGGGGGGAGGAGGAGGAAGAAGGGTAACTGGAGATGTGCTGCCCTTCCTCTGCCCATGGACAGCGCT
Source organism: Chauna torquata (assembly GCA_013399475.1). Taxonomy (NCBI): domain Eukaryota; kingdom Metazoa; phylum Chordata; class Aves; order Anseriformes; family Anhimidae; genus Chauna; species Chauna torquata. The sequence goes on from VXAL01017332.1 coordinate 139,783, forward strand.
GAAACAGCTCCATGGTAGAGGGAGGCATCTTCTGGCTGAGAAAAGAAGCCCAAAGCTGGTGACCTGTGGCTGTTAAAGGCTCTGAGCCACTGTCTGCAGCAGCAGGGAGACCTGCCCAGATCCTGAACTGTGTGCTGGTGCCTGCCTCCATGGGTCCACGTTAAAAGGCTCGGGCTGCGATGGGCTCGTCACAGAGCGACTGGAGTGCACTCTCACTGGGTGCATTGGGCTGGTGAAAATCACGGTGCTGATCCACTGTGTTCGCAGCACGTTTCCAGCTCTGCTCCTGCTTGTTCGATGGGTGCAATGAGTCCCACACCAGCTGGTGCTCTGGAAGGGGATTTTTGACTATTCATCCTGCTGTTCCTTTTAAAAGGTAAAGAAAAGTATTTAGCCTTCTCCTTCCTGTGATTTATGCCTTTTTTTATTTACTTTTTTTCTGAAGAAGGGTGTTAGGAAAACTTGCTCCTTGTCACTGCCACCTCATGCCCTGGCCTGATTCCCCCAAACGTCTGTTAAACCACAGAAACATCTACTGAATTTTTTGTGCGAGGGATGGAGAGCTCAAGGGAGGAGGACTGGAAGGGGGAAATACAAAGCTGTTCTCAGGAGGACATGAACCTTTCCCCAGTGGCCCCAGAAGAGAGAGGTGCAAGCATTTGTTTGTTCTGCAGAAGGAGCAGGTGAATCTTGCAGTAGGCTGGGGCTCCACCAACTGCTTGTGATAGAAGCAGCTTGGTGTGAGAGGCCGGCGGGGAAGCTGTGAGCAGGCAGGGGGTGTGGGGCTCCGTCTCCCCCAGTGGCACCTGCCCGCACTGGGGGGCTCGCCACGCCTGTGGGGCCTCGGCAGAGCAAGGAGGGCACAGAAACACACAAGCGGTTTGTTGGGAGCTGAGTTTAAGGTGGGAGACTTTGCTTTAATTGGCCCATTTAATGGCAATTTTAGGATGGCTTCCTGCTCTTGCAGGATGTGGCTAACCACAGATGAAGGAGCAGTGCTCTTGGCCATGGGCAGGTTTGCTCCCTTCTCTGTGCTGGTGATATTCTAGCAAAGGTTGTGCCTGTGGTTTAGTTGTGGAGCTCTGAAAATCAGAAATGCTGAGATGAAATAGCAGTTTCTCCCTGGGACAGAGCATGCCCCCAGCCTGTCCTGTCGGGTGGCCCCAGCACTGTGCTGATTCCAGGTCCAAGTGAGAGATTTTGCTGCTGCTCCAGCTCTCCTGGATGGTGCTGAGGGCTAGCAGTGACCTACAGCTCTGCAGCCACATCTGCACTGGCAAAACAGCGTTAACATTGCTGAAAGGTTTGTTTGTCGCCTCTCTCCTTGCCCCCTGGGACCTGCAGTCCAGGTAAGCTGTGACTCTGGTTTTATTCCTGGCATTGCAAAACTGTGTGAGCCCAATCCAGCAAACAGTGAGTTACAGCATCTACAAGCCTGTGGGTATACTAAGGAGCTTTATCTAATAAGAAGGTGCTAATAATTGCATTTCCAAAGCAATATGTATACCTGAAGGAGGAAACGCAGCATAAAGTAGACTTGAGAGTCTAATTCAGCAGAAGCATATGGAGAGACTTTTTTACATCCAGTTGCTTAATCAGACTGATTTAATTATTTAGTTCTCTTCAGGCTGAACAAATAAACTCTGAGCAGGTAAAAATTCAGGAGATGGATTTGGTCCTCATCCAGCTGTGTTTACCTCTGTTAAATAGTTCAGGGCTGGTGGGTGGAGGAGGTGAGCTGAGCTCCATACCCTGGACTGCATTGCAGTCAGGACGCTCTGGGCTTGTGGTGGGATGTCCTCTTGCGAGAGCATCGCGTATGGGTGGGCACTGCTTGGGATGGAGCTGGTGGGGAGGGCTGGGCACTGGCTCGTCCGGAGGCATCTCTAATGTGGAAAACCTCGATTCAGTCCTGTGAGTGGATGCAGGGATATTGTGCATTGTAAGCATTTCCTGATCATTTTTAAAGATTTTCACCTTTCCATGCTTTCTGCTGTTCCTTACCAAAATTGCGTAAAACTTTAGCCATGAGCAAATGCAGAAGTAGTAAGTGGAAATTAAATGGTGTTTGGCGTCAGAGATGGATGTAGTAACACTTCCACCTCCTGGATAGCAGTGCTTTGATTTTATTTGTGAGATGCTAGTATTTAAGCAAGTAGAAAATAATGGAAGCTTTTCAGAGATAAAGTGAATCAGAGCTCTAGAGATGGGCCCAAAGACAAAATAACATTTATAAGTTGCTTTTAATCTTTTGGTAGTTAACATCATAAGGGGAGAATTTTGTGCCCTAAAATTAAACTTTACTGCAGAAACAATTTCTACTTTATGAAGCTCTGTAGGTTCATTATTATTTTTTAAATCCCAGAGAGTTAGTTACTATTTTTAGGATTATGGCATACCCTATTATTACTACAGTAGCAGATTTGAAAAATGTTTGGTTTTGTTGATTTTCCAGTCTTGTTCATCTCAGTTTTGAAATCCTGTTGAACACGGATCACAGCCCATCTAGTGTAGGTTCGTATGGACTAAGGGCTGCACAGATCTGTCTTCTCCCTCCTTCCCCCAATTTCAGCCAAATGTGACAAGGAAAAAGACTGTGCGGATTAGTTTACTGTGAGCTTCTGATATTGGAGCAGGTTAAGGGAAAGTGAGCGTTTTTGGTTACTGGTGGTGAGGAATGAGCTTGTGCTGCTGTACATGTGCCTCTGTTGTACCACCTGCTTCAGAGGGAGCCTGAAGATTGCCCTGAGTCCTTCTGTTTCTTTTCTAATTGCCATACTGGGGAGGCTTTCACAACTCTTTTGACCCTCAGGCTGATGAATTAATCAATCTTAAGATCTTTCTAACAGAAGAGCAAAGCTGATGTTGGAAGGGTGAAACTTGCACTGGCAGGTTTGTGACCACGTTTAACAATTAAAGCAATTGCAACATGAAAGCTGCCCTCTGCACGTGCTGCAGTTGCAGAGGATGGAAGCTGCTGCTTTCCAGGGCAGAAGCCTGCGGCTCGCGGTGATTCTGGCTTCTGGCAATTCCGTTCCCTGCCCAGGTCTGCAGGGTTCAGAGTATCAGCGCATGAAACCCGGAAGGTGCTGAGCTATCATGATGACAGGGAGAGCAGATAGGCTCTTAGGATGGTTTGAGCAGGTCTTTCAATCCAGCTGGGCTTTTAGACTTATGTTCAACATTTAAGCACGTGCCAACAATAATAAGTCTTGCCCTAAATCCCTTCTGGTTTTGAGTATTGAGATCAAATGAATGAAATGGAAATAGAGCATGAGCCCTCTGCAGTTAAGGACTTTAACTGCAGCAGCTCAAGTTGTTTCTTCCAGTGAGCTGGGACGCATTGTCCAGGTATAACCCTGGTCAGGAAAAGCCTTCAAGATGCATTAGTGTGGCTGCACGGTGCAAGCTGGACGGAGGGCCTGGGGGCACAGCAATTCCAAGGGTCCTTTTGCCTCTCTAGCTGGGGTATTCAGTTCCCATCTCGCTTTCCTGTGTGGGATGCCATCATCACCTGCAGCCACACGTGGGACGTCACCAGGGTTGGAGCAGATGACCCCGTGCTACAGCATGGTCTGTGCTTCCAGGACACGGTGGGTTTGCTCCCTGTGTGGAAGAAATGTGGTATTTTTTTCATTTTGAGAAGCAATGTGAGGGGGCTGATGGAGCTCCCATAGGGAAAGCCTGACTGCAGTTGTATCCTTCTGCAAGGAGGAGCAATCGAGGCACGGTAAGATGCACTCTGCCTCAGGATCACCCGGAAAGCATGGGACTGCCTGGGGAAAGAAAAAGCTGGATTATGGCTGCATTTTTTTGCTCTTTAACTTGTTTAAATAAGCTAAAACCTGATGGCTTTTTTGTGATTCTTCCTCTTCTTGCCATATGAAGGCACTTCAAGGGTATTTCCAGCTCTCCTTTGGGAAAAGTGAGTTTACATCTCTCACTGGGATGTCCCAGCAGTACAGCGCAGCCTGGATGTGCGCAAGGCCCTGCCTCTGGGATGTTCACCTGCGAGTTTTGGATCAAGAGTGACAGGGATGTCATTCTTAATAACTTGGATAATTAACATATTTCTTCTCTAAGCCCATGTCACAGAGTCTGCTCTGAACCATGCAGTGGCTGATGGAGGCTGCACTCTGGTGGGTCGCTGGTGTGTTCACAGGGAAGGCAGCATAGAGGGAACCTGGTACCGTATTTTGGATAAAAGGATAATACAAAGAGGATGAAGTCTCAACCACCTCTGTTCGGAAAGTCCTGAGCACGCACAGAGCAGCTGTGGCTTCTCTGAAATGTAGCCTGTCCTGCAGCAGGGGGAGCAGAGCGCTTCGTCCCGAGGGGTGAGCAGAACTGGCAGGTTGCTTCTCTTGTCCAACATCTGTGTGGTCCTTCTCGCAGGATAATGGGATATTCCTTTGGCTTTGCTGGGGGGCTGGGGTAATGGGAGTGTGGAATGGATGGTGTCCTGGGGGGAACCAGTAGTGCCGGTGGCTGAAAACTACAGTATATGTGATGCCTTTATCCAGAGGTCCCAGCATAATTGGTGATTACGCATTGGTTACAGGGCTCCATTGGTTCGTTAGAGATGCAGCAATCTCTAAAGAAAAATAGATGATAAAAATGCTGCAAAATGCATTCTGGAGAAAAAATGATAATTTTCCAGACAAAGTTTTGAGCAACCTGATTCACCTTTAGTTAGCCCCGCTTTGAGCTCTGGACTGCGAGCAGTGACTGCAGCGTAGGTGGGCATTTGTGTATGTGAGATCCCAATATGCAATTTTCCTGTCAAGGTTTTAAGAAATGCAGGATTAAGGCAGTGCCACTGAGGCACTGAGTGCGCTTGGCAGTGCCCCGCCAAGAAATAGAGTGCTTTGTGTGTGTAAACCGGCCGCAAGCAGGCAGAGCGCTGCGAGGTCGGGGTAGGAGGTGCAGTGGGTGCAGGGATGCATGGTGAGCTGCGGGGTCTCACCGTGCCGGTGGGATGGGGGGATCTGTGGATGAGCCAGCACCCTTTTATGAACAGGGCATCGCCGTGTCTGCAAGCGCCCTGCTCAGGGACCTGCCCGGTAGCCGTGGGGACGGTGTTGGGGCTCCGGTTGTCCCTGCTGTGTGCGCTTCGAGTGGGCACAAGTGGGTGCTGAAGTTTCCCTGCTGCCGCAGAGGCGTTGCTGAGCGCGGCTGCAGGCAGGACACCAGCTACCGCTGGTTTAACTTCATTGTTTTGCTCTGGTGCTCCCCTGGCCAGCTATTTTGATGAGATGACAGCAGCCTTTGGATCAGATTGAAGAAGAAAATTTGGATGATGCTTTTGGTATTTGCCAAAAGAGTGCCCAGCCCAGTCCCAAACCAAAATGCAGCCCTTGAGTTGGATTTGGGGTTTTTGCACATCTGTGCTGGAGCAGAGGAAAAGCAGATGTGCAGCCAAGACAACCAAAATGTGTTTCTTGCTGCGCAGAATAAGGCACTGGGGCTGGGTTCCCGGGACTTGCCCCGAGCTGTGCTTTCCGGGGGCAAGGACCCCCCCTGAAGCAGCGGTGCAGATGAGCGGGAGGGTGGCAGCATCAGAGCCCGCGTTGTCCCCACGCTCTGCTCTGCTGCCTGTGATCCAGCGGCTGCAAAGGGACCCGTGCTGCTGAGGTGACCCTGGCTCACCTCGCCTTGCTGTGTTGTCGGTGTGTTGGTGCGATTCAGCTTTATGAGGATAAAGAGAGAACAGGGATTGGCTTTGCAGAGGACTGACGCAGGGGTGCTTTCAGCTGCTTACGTTAGCAGCGTGGACAGCCACATCTGGGGAGGATGGAAAACAGAAAAATGAAGACCAGATGGAGGAGCTGTACTGGAAGTAGACTTCCCAGCTGACCTTTTGGTGCAGGCGGATATTCCCATTATGTAGCCGCTTAATGGAATCAAATAATCTGTGGAGGGAAAAGGCAATGGCTGGATGGTGCCTTTAGCAGCCTGCCCTCATCCCTTCCCCCTGCCCCATGTGGGGATGGTTTTCTCCTTGCCTTCAAACTACTGAGCTCTCCTCCTACACAGTATTTCTCCTCTTCCCCAGTGAGCTGTTGCATTTGCTGTTCACCAGAAACCATTTCCTTCCCTCTTTGCATCCACCAGAGGGGCCTTTCGGAGCCCACGTCTCTGAAGAGTTTCATCTGCCTCTGCTAACTCGTCGCTCCCAAAGTCAGTCTCCACCGCACCATCTAAACGTGACATCCCGAATGGAGAGTTGTCACTTCAAGTGGGAAGAAACCAAAGGAACAAAGTTGATTAATGAGGCAAATTACTTCATGTGCATGTCTTCATTAATAAAGAGCAGAGCAGGGAATAGGCTTTGCAGAAAAAGTGTGATATGAAACAGAGTTGCCTCCTACTTTATATGTTTTCTTTGGAATATTAGCATCTATTTTTAGCTGAGCAGAGTGTTATTCATTTGGTTCCTCCAGTGTATAGCGTTTGCCTTTGAATTTTGTAAATCACTCGTGCATGTTGCCTGAAAGAGCCTCAGCATTTTTCTGCCTGTCTCTTGCAATGGTGGGAGCTCTTCAGGAAGGCAAGGGAGAAAAGGACTTCAAGTTCTGCCTGCTTAGAAATAATGCAGCTTCTTACTCAAAATAATTCAGTATCGAGTAATAACAACTTTTTGTAATGACAGGTAACTACACCAATATGGTGAGTTAATGCAGTTCTGGTAAGGGCAAGCATCTTCTTTGCTGTTCTTTAATGACGTGCTTTGTGATAGGGGTCTTTTGAACCCTTGTTGCATGCTTTCACTTAGTGCTGGATGATCTTTGAGAACAACACAGACTTTGTGCTGTGCACCTTGCGGGGAATATCTGCTCAGTCAAAATTATAATATTCTTGCACAGGGTATTCTCGTATATTTACAGTCCACCTCATGCTAAGGGAGCTGTTAGAACTAAGCAGCTCAGCACCTTCAGAAACTTTATTTTGGGAGCTCTGTACAGTGAGCTAAATGCTCAGCTGTAGTGCTTAGCACCAGAAATCAACTTGTAAGGATGATAAACTCTGTTTTTAATTAATTTTCAAGACAAAAAGTGAAGCCAAATGTTATTTCTGAGCTGATGTCTGGGAGAAGGGGTTGGGGGAGCACATGTAGAAGGGAAGCTGGTTCCTTGACTTGCAAGACCTCAGCACAGCAGAGCAAGCATGGCTGTGGCTTTGGTGGCAGCTTTAGACCTTGGCTTCAGCCCAACTGAGTTTTGGGTTTTCCTCCCCAAGCAATTAAAAATTTCAATTAACAGATAATTCAGCAAGGGAAAGTCCGTGTAAGTTGTTTGTGTGTTGACCCATAAACGTGCTATGAATGCCGGTTGATGTGTGGGAAGTGAGGAACACGTGCCAAAGCCAACTCCTCATGGCAGTTCTTCCATCCTGTTGTGGTCACTTGGAGCTTACCAAAAAGCTGCAAGACATGGGCTTAGTTAGGTGTGTTGGGAACAGTGGTTTAGGCCTTCAGGAGAACTGCCAGGAATGGGAGACCATCCTACGTGGTCAGATTTCATGGGCTGTAGGGAAGAGCGTAAAGATCTCAGACTTCTCTTGTTTTTTTGCAATAGGCGGATGCTTTCTAGACCCTTGGTGGTAGCTCATGTACAAACACGGAGTGCCTGTATGTTGTGTGGGTGTTTTGGTTTGTTGTGCATGCACATATTCTTAATTTTTTTTAACATCTGTCATAGATATTCTCAAAAACTGTCGTGTAATTGGTATCCATCCCCAAAATGAAGGTTTCCATTGTGAAGCTGACTGTTCAGTTTTATTAGCTAGGTTCATCAAGGTCATAACTGTTAAACTACAGTTATTAGCCTTAATGACAGGGTTTAGTCCTGTGTTTGTTCTAATGGGTATCTTTATCGTACATATTCAAACTTCAAGGATATCTCCTGTGAATGAAGTCATTTACACACATACTTCTCCCACTAAGACTCCAAAACACAGAAGTAACAAATATTCATTTTACGAGGCAAATTTTTGTAGTTTGTTTTTTTTTGATTTCATTTTACTATCGGTTTTGTGGCCAATTCACATAATTATTTGCCTAGAGGGGATAACTTCTTTAAGCAGGGAAAGCAGATCCAATGAGTTCTCCTGTTATGTCCGTTTACTGGCACTCTTCTGGAGAGATGACAAAGATTTTTGTAAAGACCAGCTCTTCAGGGCAGCAGTTTATTTTTCTTTTGATTTAGAGGTAATTCTTGCACAGGGGAAAGAAAAAAAGTTGCCTTACATCCCACCCAGTAGGGGAATTGCAGATGCATTTGGTTATTTTCTGGGCTTCCCGTTTCTCTTCCAGCACTGCTGACCAAGCAGAGGAGAGCGCCTCGCAAAGGCACCAATCACAACTGCAACTAGAATTTTTCTGCCCCAATTGCACAAGTGGATTTTCAATGCTAAGCACATGTGGCTTTTAGGGGATGACTCAAGATGGTTGTCTTGGCCCCTGCTGGCTGGCGCAGGTGGAGGCTTGGAGAGGAGGCTGGCTGCAGGGGTGGGTGGTGGAAGAGGTCCTTCACCACCCAAGCGCCTGGTGGAGGCGGGGCTTTGGTTTCTGGCTTCTTGCACTGTTTTCTCTGGTTCACCACTCTGGGTATGAGTGCATCCATGTCTGTTTCTGGTGTGTTTGGGCACAGCCACCTGGTGCCAAGGTTTGGCTTGTTGGCAGAAGAAAACTGAGAAAAATCAAGAAGTTTGTTCATTAACCACAAAGGAGAGGTAATGCCAATACAGCTGTAGAGCTGGAATGGCACTGGCAGGACAAGAATATAAAGGCAGTAAGAAGCTGAAGTGTTTGCTTGAAATGTCAGTATTCCTCCAAAAGAATTGCTTCCCAGCATCAAAATTTCATTCCCACCACAGAGGCTGTCTTCTCTCTTAGCTGGACATTAAACAAAATATCCAAAAACCAATCAGGCACCAAATGCTTGCAAGCAGCAGTTGCACAGTACACATGGAACTCATTTAAACCTCAGAAATTTGGGGGAAGTCAGGGGACTCTTTCTTCCATAAAAGCACTTTGTTGTTTTGGAAGAAAACTGGTGCCATGTGATGCACAGATGAGCGAGCTCTTGCTTCTGAGCTGGTGCTCAGCGGCAGATAAGATGATCAGGCGTGCCTGTGCGCGAGCGCAGGGGAGTGGGAGCTGGCCCATGAGTCGGGGCCCTCAGTTGTGATGGCTTCTCTGCTGCCCTGTGCACAGCAAGGAGTGGATGAACCCGTGGCTCTGTTGTGGTAGTTCTGTGTTTAATCTGAGCAGGCTCGCTCACAAATTCAAGCAGTGTCTGGTGCTGCTCCAGTGCACCAGTTCGTTTCCATCCCTTTGGACTGTTCAGCATTAGTTTTGTTTCCAGGCGTTTTTCTTGAGCATCTCTGAGAAGATGTCTAGCAAAACAATAAGGGAGTTCTGTGAACAGATGGAAGGAGACTAGTTTTGTGTTTGAGGCAGATACTGAAGGGGAAAAGGTCCTTTGTCTCCATAATGAACCCCTGATGAATGTTGTTGGCACATCTGGGAAGAGAGCTGGGAGCTGAAGTGCTCCAGCAAGCTTAGGCTGGTGATGCAAACGAGGGGCTGAATGGTGGGCAGGGTCTGGTCCTGCCCCCAAAACACCCTCAGAATAGGGTCTCTCTTTTGTTTTTTTTTTTCCCCCCTTGTCTTCTATTTTTGAAAGATTTCAGAAACTCTTGCAAGCGTTAGTGTCCTGTGCAAGGGTGCTGGGATCTCCTTGCAGAGGATGCCTGGGTGGCTCATGGCCACCAGACGCCCTGCATGGACCAGCCCAGCCTCTGAGGTGGCAGCTCTCTTGCAGAGCCCCACGGTCTGTTTTGCATTATGGGTGAAGTTTTTAGCAAATTACGACTCATTTCTGCTTTGTTTCTATCAAAGAATGGACAGAAGACTGCCCAGCAGTCTGAGGACAGATTTTTTATGAATAGAGCACAGATTTTTTTTTTGGTTGGTTTGTTAACGCATGCCTGGCCCTTATCAGGCTGCTGCTCTGCGTCCTTTGCCTGATGCCTCTGTTGGGGGGATTTATTGCTTTCAGCTTTGGCAATGGGACATGGTTCCACTTGAAGAAAGCTTTCAGAGGAGCCTTAGGGCATTTGGAGACTTTAAGCTCTGCCAGATGCTGCAAGCAAATTTTGGGGAACTCCTAATTGTCCTCTTTTCTGAAAATCAAATAGAGCTTTTAGCCAAACAAGGAAAGCCTGGCTCTGTGGCTATACAGGACAACAGCAGCAAGCAAGAGAGAGCGGAGGGATCCAGACCAGGTGCTCGTTTCCCATCAAAACCCTTAAAAACTCAGCAGCAGTGAAGCATCACCCAGCATCTTGTATATTCAGCTGTCTCTGTGTCTTGGTTAATGTGCATGTGCAGAAGCTGTGCCTGGATTTGAGTCCTCTTGCTATTTGTGTTACACCATGTGTAGGGTTTGGTTATCAAAGGCACTTTAGTGAAAATGGTGTAGATGTGTTTTGTTATCTGAGTGCCTCTAGCTGTGTGCGAGGTTAGATCCAGAGCTGTCACCGAATGGAAGCTGCCAGTAGCAATAGCAATTTCTCTCACCCACTGCTGTTGTCATAAATATGCTGATGAAGTGCAAGATTTAAAGTAGCTTTTAGCTATTAAGTTGTATACCTGGTTAAGTAAATAGTTGTGCCGGCCAATCTTTCAGTTCCATGTCATCTTGCCTTCCTCTTGGAGAGAACCATAAACCAGCCGAGGTGTGCACAAAGCTGTGGCCTAAACCCTCGCTGCGAACCTCGGTCAGGACGGAGGTGCTGCTCAGGGCTGCCTTCTGACGCTGGTGTAGCACTGCTCAGGCCGCGTGGCTTTCTTCTTCATTTACTGGCAGCCTAGAGAGGGACGGCTGTGCTGTGAGGAATTAATTCTGTTTGCAGTAGCACGGTTGGAGGATGGCGTTTGCCTGTGTCCTGTTTGCTGTTGTGGGACCCCTGCCAATTCCCAAATGAAAATATTTAAAATCCTCTCCCCTAGCACCTGCTTTTAGTTGCCAAACTCGCAGCCTTTGCAGCCCATGTTAAGAGCCACGGGTATCTGGGGGTATCTGCCCCAGCACTGCTGGCTGAGCGCAGGTGGGCGTCCTTGGGAGGCAAGGCTGGTGCTGCTGCTTGGCTGCGAAGGGCAGGTGTGTTCCCTGTTCAGTCCAGCAGCAAGGAATTTACCAGCGCTTGCTCTGGACCTCTGCTCTTCTTAGTGGTTTTGAAAATAAGGACAAGGAAAAAAGATATTTTATTCATTTACCCAGAAAATACGCTTAAAAAGCTTATGTTCCTTGTGGGGCAGCCAAGCTAGTTAAGCTTCCATCATTTAAAATATTCATTGCTTCCATTTTTTAAGCAAATGCATTTGTGTGGCACGACAAGTGTAAAATATTTTCCAAATTAAAATAATTCTACTTACATTGAAAATAATTATCAGTACTTTCTTTTTAAGAGATGCGTTGAAGTTCTTTGATTTTCAAAAAAGGAAGAAGTAACTTAGTAACAAAAAAGTAGTTTTTAAGGTTTGCATGCGGTCATGGACCAAAGGGGGGAGTTTGTGTTGGACTATACTGAAAACCGCTTTACTTCAAACTAACAAACAGCAAATTATTAGCAAAGGTTGTTAATAAGCATGTTGTTAATAAGCATGTTCATGTCACAGATTTTATATGTACATGTATACACCAACGCACACCTAGACACACAAGTCCAGGGCTGTTCCCCTGTGCAGCAATCCCATTCCAGTTAAGACCATCCATACAACACACAAACATGAAAGCTGTCGTGATTTTAACGGTCTCAGTGCTCGAACATGGCAGCTAGCAGCAGGAGTGCTTCTGGAGCTGCACTGCGCGCAGGCTGGCCGGCCTGCTTTGGGACCCTGGTGGTCAGGGCAGGTGCGGGAGGAGGAAGCTCCATGAGAGACCTGGCCGGGCTCACCGCCGTCACCTGCGGTGGTGGCGTGGCAGTCGGTGTGCGCGCAGGGTGATTCTTCACGTATGCTGTCTGCATGAAATCAGCCATCTCTGTGCATGTATTTAAATGCTGTTATTTGGAAGGGTAAATGATTCCTGTAGTGGTGGTGGTGGATGGAGTAGAAACATGCTTCTGCTCCTCCTGCACTGAGGACTCTGGGGGAGGAAGAGAGGCAGCGGTGACCAGGGCGAGGATGAGGTGACATCCCACAGCACTTCTCTCTTGTACTTGGTTCATCTGCAGTTAGTGCCAATGGTTTTCAGATGCTGCTTAGAGAACCCAAATTTAATTTCTCAGTTCATCTTCTCTCCTTTTCCTTGAGTTGCGAAGCTGGGAGGAGCCTGGTTGGCTTTCTTCCCTTTCCTTGTGACATTTTGTGGGTTTTTTGTTGTTTTTTTTTCCAAGCAATGGCACGCACAAATCCATTATCCACAGCACAGGTGTTGCAGAGCAGGGCGGGATGTGACTTCTCCGTATCTGCTCCGTTCATCCCAATAACCTCGAAGGCTTCTTGGTCCTGGGTGAACCACTGCAATGGCAAAGCTCTCTTTGGCCAGCACAGTCAGGGCTGGCTGGGCGTGCTCATCCACAGCTTTTGCCAGAGCTTTCTTCCAATACAAAAATGTGCTGAGGAGCCACACTGCCAGCGGACGCTGTCCTGCTTGCGAAGATTTATGGCATAGCCTATAGGAAGGGACGGTCCCCGCTCCCCGGCTGTGCTGCGCTGCAAACCGCAGCATTCACAACGCCCAGTGACCCTGGGCCCTTCGTGGCGATACTAAAATATTACCATGTCCTTTTGTTCTGACACTTTCCTCCTTTTCAAATTTAAGATTTTACGATTTTTCTAAACCACAGAGACAGAGATTGAAGGCAGCCCTTTGAATCTGTTAAAATTTGACTGCAGGGTTCCTTCCGACCCCTGTACTAATTTTTAGCAGAGCAGGAAACATTAAAAATAACCATGAGAAAAGATTTCCCAACTCAGAAGGATTGTCCTCTTAATTCTGGCTTCATTTTCACTAGATGTTTTCCCCCTAACATTCCTTCAATGTTTCTGGAGAAGCCCATCCCCACCAGCAGCAGCAATGGCACTGGAGGAGGAAGGCAGAGGGCTGGTTAGCCAGGCTGGCACCCAGCCTTTCTCAGAGCAGGGTAAGGGATGTACAGGGGAAATGTTTATTATTTATTGCAAGAGCTTTTGCTTGTGAATTGGAGCTTGCTTGCAAGCTCCACATCTTCCCTTTTTGGTGAATGTAAAATTGTCCCCAAGCCTTCAGCCACTTAGCGTTGGGTGAATCACCTGTCACAGCAAAAATGAGATATTTCAGTGCTACATCTCGACCCTCTTGAGCTTCTACTGTGAAACAAACAAAATCACTTTAAGTTGTAACTGAGCATGTCCCCTTCCTCTGAAGATGAAACTTTGCGTGGCCAAATCAAGGTGTGCAGCAAGAGCGCATGAAGCAGTAACAAACTCTGCTCGAGCCCCAGCACCTCACCTGGCCCAGGTCTGTGTTCTCAGCTAACGCATAAATAATGTCTTCATGTGATGTGTGTTACTGTCTGTGAGTGGTGAAGCTGAGGAGAGCACGGCAGGTACCGCTCACCTCTGCTCCATGTCACCGGCCCTCCCTGCTGACCCCACTCCTGCACTGGGCACAGGGGCTCCAGCCAGATGTTGCACGTGTATTTGCTTTATCAGTCTGAGAAACATTTCATCTTTTCTCTTCGAAAGTGGAGGACATTCTGCAGAGCTGCACTGGCCCAGCACTGAATGCAGGCAGTCCTTACTGGTTTGTGGTCAGAAAATGAGATCTGAGTTAATTTTCGGACAACAGTGGCCTCCGACATTCACCCAACAGCTGCTGGCTGTGCTGGTGCCTGGCTGGGACCATGCTGGTGTCATCTTCTTTGAAGTGCCTGAGATCGATGGGCTCTGCCCTGCTTTGCTGGTGTGGTGATGCTTTTGGTCAGAACCATGATAGTAGGGGATAGTTGATTGAATTTTCTCTCTACTGTCTCAAAGCATCACGCTTGTTCTAGGCAAAGTCATTCATCCTCTCTCAATTTAGTGAGCGTTTAGTTAAGTAAAGTGTGATCACTGTGTGATTAGGAGCAAGCGCTTGTAGTAGAGCATGGGCAAGGGCATGAGTGAAATTTATCCCTGGGCAAAAATCACAGCACAAAACTGCTGCAATGCTTTCTCTTGCTCAGGCTCTGTAATGGGGTGTACAGAGAACTCACCCTTTCCTTAAGATTTGTGCTGGTCGTTTAAGTGGAAGTGATTTTTGTTCCTCCAAAATGAGAATTTACATAGAGGTGGTTTTCGGTGGGGGAATAGGGAGTTACTTGTTGTTTTTCTGTTCCTTAGTTATCTAATAAACTAAAGATTGCTTCATGTTTAATTAAAATGACAAGGACCACAATTCAAGTAAGAGGCAATAATGATCTTAAGACACAGGTGCTCCTGAAAATTGCAGGCTATTTATTAAGCAAGCCCAGATCTCCGATGCTGTCCCCTCGTTTACATGTGTGGTTCCCTGGCTGCTTCGTGAAACGTTGCCTTTGCTCCCGCAGCCACTTGGCTGGGCAGGTAGGGCACAGTCAATCAGATCTCCAGCCCAGGCTGACAAAATGTTTATGAGTCTGAGTTAGTGTTGTCCTCTCAGCGGAGCAGCTGGCTGAGAGCCTCTTTGAAAGCCCAATGAATATTGTTTCTCTCAAGCATTAAATACTTTCCCTCAAACAAACATCCTTTGAATAGGCTATTGTTTTTCCTTCTGGATGTCCCTTTGTGGACTGATACAAGAATAGCTAGGAGCTGATGAATTGCTATTGTAAATTTTGTTTTATTATTTTTTAAATCCGTGGGACTTCTACTTCTTTGAGAACTCAGATGTGCTGAGGGTTCCTTGCTCAGGTCTCAGGTTTTTCCTCTGGAGACCACCAATACCTGTGTTGGGAGCTTCGGGTGAATCATCTCCAGCAGACTTAATTTCAGGAAAGAAACTCAGTGGACCTGATGTCTTTCCCAAGTGTTATGTTGTGAAGAAGCACGGTGAGATAAAGTGTGGAGGGCTGTTTGTCAGGAAAAGGAGTAGTTCGGCTGTGACTCGTAAGCCTTTGCAGTAATGGACACAACTGCATTCATTTGTATGTTTCATTAACGCTATGTAGCCGTTGTGCACTGGTAGTTCCTCATAAGAAATAATACACATCACGTAAATAACGTAACCCATGTTTGGTAACTTCAGAAATCTCATGTATGGGAATCCCCGTTATTTTCAGGTGAACATCTTTGTACAGCTCCCCCCATCCTTGGAGAGCAGGTACTGATGCACAGGATTCAGTCCTCTGGATTTGCCTCTTTCCCAACAGAGCTGTGTGGATCCCATGGCTTAATGTTCCAAGCCCAGCTACCACAGCTGCTGCAGACTGATTCGTTCCTTACTGATGGCTGGAGCTGGGAGCTGGAAGGATGCTGTTTTTAATGCAGCCCTTAGGGTTCTCCTACCAACCTCTCTCTTTTTCTCTTTCTCCATTTCAGCATCGCAGATCTAAGCTAAAACAAAATGTTCATCCTAAACAGTTCCTTAAGACATATAGAAGACTTGGACATTTTATTGCTGCATTATGCAATATTGCAAATTGTGTGTGCTTTGGTATGTCCTCCAGGCTGTAATGCGAGAGGAGATTCCAGCCCAGCACATCTGTAGAGCGAGCCGTGAGGATGCACACAGATGGCTGTGCGGTGCAGACACAGGAGGTGCTGGGTGCTAACCTCAAGGCTCCCTTTTGCAAGCGAAGCCCTTGCGCTTGCAGTAGGCGGAGAGGAAAGCAACGCTGGGTTTGTGTTTGGGATGACAGAAGCCCAAGCCGTGCTGCAGGGCAGGGCTGTGCTGTGGGGACAGAGCAGGGACATTTGGCACAGCCCCTTGTCTCCATCTGGAGCATGTCCTTACCCAGCTGAGCACATCATCATGGGCTGGAAGTTTTGGGGTGCAAGCAGGAGCCTGAGTGCTTTGCGGACTCGCATCTGAGGCTGTATCTCTTCAGGAAACATTTGCAGGGCTTGAGCCATCTTTGGGTTTAAATGAGGAAAGGTTTTATGTTCTTAGGCTGCAGGGAGCGGATCGGGGAAATGCCGTTCTCTTGGGATTTACCCCACCAGTGGGCTTTTGTGCTGCTTCTCTTCATCACCACCTGCCTTTGTGCAGCCCCAGCTGGCTGCAGTGGGAGCTTCGTCTTTTGTCTGTGGGCCTTCAAGCATCTGCGCTTCCTCTCCCCACACACATCCAGTTCTCAAAGCAAGGTTTCCTATGACATGGGACGTTCAGTAGCTTTGTGTTAATCGAGGGCTGCGTGCTGGGAACGATGGGGAAATAGCCATTTCTCGTGTTGATTTGCCATGCACTCCTGCAGCAACCCTAAAAAAGGAAGGCTTGGGGTAGCTCAGTGCTTGGTCCTGCAAATACAGGCGTGGTTTCAGCTTTGTGCCGCTGCAGATTAGCAAAGCACGTAGGTATCGGCCCGTGGGACAGATGCACCCTTCCTTCCTCCACAGCGAGATGCCTGGTCCCATCAGTGGGACTTACTGTTGTGGTTTGAGGGTGACAGGTGCTCCCCACAGAGCGCAGCAGAGTTTCAGCAAGTCCTTTTCAGCAAACAACCAGTTGAGCTCTGAGGCTGCTGTGAGTTGCTCCCAGGACCCCCTCAGTTTAACCAAACCAGGTGTGTTTTACTGCCATAGCCTTAGTCCTTGAAAACCTGAGGTAGTCCCGAGTGCTGTGCCAGAGCAGCGTCCCCTGTCCCTCTCACTAATCCTGTCGCTTCCTTTCATGCCTCTTTGTACTCTGCAAATTGTCACCTCTTACTTGGCTTCTGCGAAACCTTCTTGCTGGATCGCATGCATGAAGGATTAGGTGTATAAGTAACGCAGCCAAAGATAATACTGTATGCAAGTAGAGTCTCTTTCAGAGCACGACTGATATTGCTATGGTTGTAAATTGTTGGGTTTTTAATTTTATTTTTTATAATACTGGCTTTTCCTTCCCTTTTCAGGGGCCCCTTGGTTTGGATGGCAAACCTGTAAGTAGCACTGAGCGCCAAATATGTCTTGATTCACACTATTCTGCAATGGCTAGGCAGAATCTCAGATATGATCTAAATCTAAATATTTTTTATCTGTGTAACTGTTCATAGGACAGATTGTATTTAGATAAATTACTCTGTGGTCTGTAACATGTGCAAGCTTAAACCCCGAGCCAGGACGGAACACGATCCCTTTGCGCAGGGAGAGCGATCCCACCGGAGAAGGTAAAGTGGATTTGGGAATCTGCAAGTTTGAGTCTCCTTTGTCCAAAGAGCGCTGGTTCCTGCTGGTGGCTCGGGGTGACAGGATGAAGTGGGCTTGGCCACGTGCATCTCCTGTGCTCCGCTGGCAGCCAGAGGTGAGCTTTTCTTTACTGCTCGTCTTGGCTGTGTCTCATCCTGCTCTGCGGGTGGGCCACGCACCGAGTGTGGGAAACAAATTCCCGTAGCAGCGTGGAAGAAGCAAATTGGTAATCTTGGTCACAGGCTCCTGGCAGTACAAAGTGGTGCCATACAAAATTGTTTCCAAGCTGGGTTTATTTGACTCCAAAGGAGTGCAGGCAGCACTCGAGCGAGTGGTGCGCTTCCATGGTGCTGTGCGATGCGGTACTTCCTGGAGCATCCCGGACTTCGTTTCATGAGCTGTTTTCTTGACTTTTTTGAGGCTTGGAAGCCCTATGGACACTCAGCTGCTCCACTCTTTTCTTGCTTATTTTACAGAAACAGACTTTTTGTTTTTTTGTTAGCTGAACACTGGCCAGTGTTGATTCCTTCAGCAGGATAGTTGCTACAGGAGCTCGTGGCTGTCTCTGTTTTTTGTTTCCCAGTCCTGCTTTATTCCACATTCACTAGAGGGCACCATCTGAAATCTTTTAAAGCTTTGGTCCTCGACCAGTTGTGTTTTTTCTCTAAAGTGGGCAGAAGTCAGTCTTTGCAAATGAAAAGTTATTCCAGATGCTTATTTTTAGCCAGCTAGGGAGCGTTTTGTTATAGCTGTACATTGTATATTTTGTCATAGCTGTGGTTGGTTTTTGTCCTATTCTTGAAGATGACAAATCTGAATGAAAAAAAATCTAGAAAAAAGGCAATGGGGGTTGGAGGAGGGAACCTGGAAGGGCAGCTCACACCACTGTGCACAGGGCTTGGCTTTGAATTAGCAGCAAAACCCCATAATGGAAGAGTAATGCAAACCTCAGCACCACGCTCTCGCACCCGTGGGGATGCTTAATGGCTGAAGTTGTACACACTGGGCAGGAGAGACCCCTGGGTGAGAGACAGAGAATCTGAACAAAAAAGCAAACTTATCAAATGGCCAAACTCGAACCAGACTGCTCATGATCTCTTCCATGAGAGTAAGAGGCCAGCAGGCTTGCTCAGAGCCAAATTACCAGCAGGAGGGATGCTGCGTGGGAATGCAGATGCTGCTGGCCTTGCTGCTGACCTTCTGCCTCCTTCCCATGTCGTATTGCACCTCTCCTGCTTCAGCAAGTGCCAAGGGCTGGCCCGAACCGAGACTCGATATTTTTGTGCTTGAAGGATGCAGAGCAGACACATCAAAGCAGAGCTCTGTGGCTTCTCTTTGGGGCTGCAGCATGTCTCTGCCTGCCTGTCTTACAGAAAGCTGTTTAGAGGGAATATGACTTATGTCTTCAGCAAATAGGCCAAAGAAAGCAGCCCATCCTCCTTGTTTATTTCAAACAGATGTATAATTGTTGTAATGATATGCTGAGCATGTGTTTTTCTAGAAGTGATTTAATACTTCAAGAAATGTCTTGCATCTATTCAGTGTCACGTGTTCACAGGCAGCTCTCATGTTGCCCGCTTTGCCCTGGCCCTTCTCTGGTCCCAGCACAAGCAGGCACAACCTCCTTGGTGCTTCCCAGTAGCACACTGGTCACATGAAGCAGCATACACCTTAAAATAATAGTAATGTTGCTCAAGTTTGTGAATTGCTGAATGCAATCTCCTTGGTTTTGATGCTGTGAGAAGAGCATATGCATTGATGATTCTGCTGTTCCTTAATTGTCATACCTTCTTATGTTTTTCCAGGGACCTCCAGGACCAAAAGGGGAAAAGGTAAAGACTGCATTAGCATGTGGTTATTCAGAAACCAGCTGTATGTCCTCATTCTGCTCTGATTCTTTCAGTTCAGGTTGCCCCAATACACCAGCATGGCAGTGCCGCTGGGTTTGGTTGGGACATGGAGCCATGACAGCAGATTCTTGGGTTGCTTTCAGAAAAGCCACAGGAAGGGGAGGGCAGAAGGAGTTGCAGAGATGTAGGAAGAATAAACATGGCCTTAAAGCTCGTCCAAGCTGCAGGGTTCATGGTAACTCCTTAAGGGTTAGGGGAGTGGCATACAGCTTTCCTCTTGCTTTCCCTCCAAGAGCAAGGGAGCTGAAAGGCTGTGAGCTCCATCGCTCTGTTTGCATGACATCCTCCCATGAAATTTGAGCAGCCAAAGAAGGTCATGACTGTACTGAAAGTGATGTTAGTCCTTGTATATGTAGGACATAAGCAGTTGCTAGGGGAGCCTTAGTGTTGGAAACAATCTGCTATTTCAGATTTATTATCTGTTTCATTGCCTGCCAGGGCAGAATCATTCTCTATTGTGTTGTCTTGAAGCCTTCTCCTCCCTGGTTTTGAATAAGTTAAGCAATAGGACTCTTCCCACTTCCCTTGTGTGCCGTTCCTTTGTCCAGCTGACCCTGTGCTTGGTCCTTTGCGTATGAAATTTGAACTCTAATAGCTGACCCTTGCTGTTTTGCCTGGCGTGCAGGGTGAAGCAGGGGACATCGGTCCAAGGGTAAGTAGTGACACAGCAAGTTGTTTTACTCTAAAGTCTGGTTGGGCTTGGTCACTGCACAAAGCAAGCTTCGTGCAACTTTGTCCCTGCAAACTGGGGTATGCTAACAGTTCTGGAAATGGTTTGTTGGTGTGAATGATTTCCCTTGCTCCAAGGTGAGCAGTTGTGGGACCTGTTCAGGAAGGCAGAGTGAACTGTCCCCTTTCTCTGCTGTGTTTTGGGAAGATGTGGTACCCATTCCCCCAGGCAGCTGAAACGAGCCCCATAGTGCAGCACCACAGGAGAAGAGAAATGGGTAAAATAAAGGGATATTTGGAGTTTGTGTGAATTCCTTGAGCCTGACGAAGAAGAGGAACGATATGATGTCCGAGTGGCTTTTCATAATACCCAGTTAAAGGAAGGCTTGTGCAGGCACTGCTTTGTCACCCTTCAGCACAGTCACCTGGGTGTAAAGATGCAGCATTATATTCTGTTTAGCTCATCAGGTTATGGGAGTGGATGGTGTATGGTTTATGGAGCCCCTTATTTCTCCCACGTTCCTTGGGATTCTACCATGAGAAGGGTTAATTGTGAGCTGCGTACTGCAAGATGAGTGTAGCTGGTGTGTAACAGAAGAGAAAACTCCTCTTGGATGAGATGAACGCTGAATTGAGCCTGAGCATCCCATAGATAAAGATTTTAAGACCACGGCTGGTCTTGCCACTTTGCAGAAGAATGCCTTTTGAAGAGCAAATAATGATCGTTAGTGGGGGCTCATTTTGTTTCATTTTTGTTGCATGATTTGGAGGACCCTTTGGCCACAGCCATGAATGGGACACTGGGAAGGCGGTAACCAAGAGAAGGCTGAGCACCGGGCTTGTATGCCAATATATGTTTCAGTGAGAAGTGGTGTCCTCTGCAGTGTTAGACATGATCAGTCGCTTCTTAGATACTGCTGATTTACACTTAAAAAGCCAAGAAGTTTCAAATAATTTAGTCCCCTGCATACTGAGGTGTTCTGGTGCCCAGGCTCTGGCAGAGCTGGAGGCACCTGAAAGCTGGCTGGTGGCTTTCAATGTGGTTGCCAAAAATACAGCCAGGACCTCACTGGTTAATGTCCAGAGATGCCTCAGTCATTTTTCTTTTTTCCCCTAGAGGCTGTTAAGTGCCTTTCTGAAGTTTGTGTCATTTTCTGAAGCAGCTTCTAGGGTGCATCTGGAAATGTCACCCTTGGGCTTTGAGAGCCCCTAAAATTCCTCAGACAGATTTATTCCCTGCATGGCTGCAGAGGGGCTTGGTGTAAGGTCTCAGCCTCATTGTAAGTGCCCACCCACATACTCAGAAAAGGCTTTAAGAAGTGATTCAGCTGCACAAGGGCGTGAGTTTTTACTCCCTGGCCGGAGCTGTGGATAACTTGTGCTGGAGAGGGCACCACACGGGGCTGGTGACTTGCACGATGCCAGAGATGCTCACCAGGCTTCAAAGCTCCCATGGTTTTTGCTGCTGGATAATTTGTGAACCCACCTCCTGCCTGCAGCTCCCATCCCCGCTGCAGGAGGTGCTGGGGGATAGGCATGGTCTGAACTTGCAGATATGGGTGCCAGCTTCCAAGGTAATGCTTTTCCTGCATTTTAATCTACTGATAAAAATGTGCTTTTTTTTTTTCTCCTGATCTGCATTTGTCCAGATTGTTTTACTTTTGTTTTTACTTTTTTATATATTCATGCCTTTTTGCACAAGAGTAATAAAAAAGGCTCACAAACAACTTGGGAGGAAAGGAGGAGAAACAAGTCTGGTGGATTCATGAGCAAGTAGCCAGTGCCTGCCTGTGAAAATAGCTCCCTTTATGTCTCTAGACATTCAGGGTTGGTTTGGATATGAAGCTTCTCGATACCATCTGGCCCAGATTATTTTTTATTTCTTAATTTAATCTATCTTCTTCCTCAAGTTTCGGTGGTAGCTTTGTTTAGCTGATTTTGAAAGATGTCATGGCAAGTCATCGCATCAACGGGAGGATAAATAACTAGGCATATATCCAGTGCTGCCTTGCTCATAAATGTGCGTGTCTATGGGAGGTGGAGTTGGGATACTATTTGTCAGTGAACACAAAAATATTATCTTTTGGAATGATAGATTAAAAGAGTATAGTACTTGAGGCGGTTTTGGAGGGACTGTGCGCAATGGAAGCAAGATGAGGGCAATTAGGGATTAGCTACTGAATACGTTGGTGTCTGCACTGCTTCTGTTTCTGTCCTGAATTAACACCTGCCACCAGCTTGGACAAAAAAGAAATTATTGCACACATGAGTGTGCCTCATGCAGATGTTGGAGGGTGATTTTGGAGAGCTGAGGAAGCAGTTCACGTGGGGCTGTCCTATGTACTGTGCACTTTAGGGCTTGCAAAGCGCCTGCACAGCCATACCTAACCGGGGTGAAAAACGCACCGGAACACGCTGGCACGTGTGCATTTACAGGGAGAAACCAAGAGCAGATGTGCCCTCCGCTCTGTGGAGGGAAGGGGGAGCCAAAGCAGGATGCTGCCCAGGCTGGGACCACTGTGCTATTCATGCTGGTATTTCTCTCTTAAAAATCAAATGTGTCCTTACACCTTTAAACACTGTTTTTATAATCCAGACTCACTCCTGAGCTGGCTCTGGGGTGACCACTCTGGATTTATTACCCTGGCTTGGTCAATGCTGTTCTTACTGACAATTCAGGTGTTCAGGCAAATGATGGGATTGATGGACTTTTGCACGCCTGGGCTACTGGACATGCAGTGCATGTGGTAGCAGCACCGGATTCGCTCTCAACAGGGAGAAAAGGGGCTTCAACTTATGCTTGTCCTCGCCTGTTTTGAAGGAGCCCATGTGTGACTTCTGGCAGCAGAGGAGACACCATAGTAGGAGTCACTGGAGGAGGTCAGGTTAAAGGAGAGTCAAAGGAAGACCTGTGAGCTTTGCCAAAAATGTCTTGGGCACTTTCCTGCTGGGAGGTAGCAGCTGGGCTGTGGTGGCAGCTCGAGTGACAGTGGCTTGGTTCGCAGTTCAGCTGCTCCAAGTTTGACCTGGTGTCCAGCCGTGTGGCAAAAGTGGCTGGAGGCTGTTGGCTCTCTGGCTTTTTTACCCAGGGCCTCCATAACTGCCTGTCGCCGAGAAAAGCTCTCACCTCTAGTAGCCTGTGCAGCGCTCTCCTGCTCGATGGCCAGAGCCACCAGAGATGGTACCGGTGACACCAGCCTCTGCTGAGCTGCTGCGGGGTTAAATGCTGGCTGGCCACGTGACTGAAGCGGCTGTACGGCTGTGGGCTGGAGCTCAGGCTGCAGGTGGAAAAGTAGCTTTTTCTTTCTTTTATACAAAAGGAAAAGCGCTTGCTGAGCTCAAGTTGCAGATCAGAGCTCAGCACGTAAAGCATCCTGCAGAGCTCACCACAACAGTCAGCGTAGAAACGTACAGACACTTCTTTATAGTATTTTATGTATCTATTTTGGACCATGATGTTGAAATAGCTAAATCGAGTACTCTAAAGCTGGAAAATGACAACATTCAAGGTTTCTTTGCTCTAAGACAACGTTGCTGTGGAAGGTCAGAACCAACAACCATTTAGCCCAGATGCCTCAGGGAGTACAGATATGGAGCAGGGGTGCAACTCTGCCATGCAAACTCTGCAAACTCTCCTGGAGCCTAATTATCTATGACCCAGATGTTTCCTGAGCCAGAGATGTCATCTCTGCTTAACAGCCCTAAGGGCTGGTCACCTTTCATGGGCCCATCATTAGCGGCGTTGTTTAAAATGGAAAGTGATTGCTGGATTCAGTAGGATACCCTGTGTTTGGCCTCAGAGTAAATGCAAATCATCATTTCACATTAAAACAGGTAGGACTGGGCTTGGAAGGTGTTTACTGGAAGGTGTTCAGCAGCCTGAAGGGCCAAGAGAAAAGCTTCAACACCTTTCTTGCTCCTTGGGCTCTCCTGAAAATCCCATTTAACACTCTTGCAAATCTTCATGCTCATAAGAGGCAGTACAGCTGGGTCCACTACAAAACTCTTTGCTCTCAGTGGGGCCTTTAGGGTGGTTTCTGTGATGTCTGAGGGCCTGGCCAAGTGTAAGGGCTCTGTGTCACCATTAATGCAGATGTGGCTTCATCCTGGTTTTGCCTTTCAGGATTTTGGTATTATTCCTCCACAAAATGGCTGCATTTAAGTGAGGGCTGAGCTAGAGCGTCTCTCTCCAGCTTGAAAAATCTTCCCTTCTTTCNCTTTGTTTTTTCCCTCCCTTTCTGAGATGGCTGTGTTCAAACAACCGCGATCAACATACCTGCTGCAAAACCTGTCCTGGGAGGCTGGGCAGGAGGTGGGCTTGCCTGTACAGTATTTAGCCAAAATTGAGTTTGTTTGTTATTTGGCTGTTTGGCTAAAGGTTTAATAGCTCCCAGGGCAATTTGGACATGGATTTTGTGACTTAGACACCTTCCAAAATCTTCCTGGAGGACATGCTCTGTGCTCCCAGGTGGCTTTGCTCCGTTCCTTGGGCTTTCCTCTCGCAAGCCCTTCTATGGGTGCACGCAGGGATGAATGGCGGAAGGGGGGCAAGCAAGAAATGTCCTGAGAAAGGAAACCTCCTACCGCTTCTCTCTAGATAGATAAGTGGGAAAGCAAAAGACAATAGCAGTGACTACTGACATGGTCCGAATACATTGTTTTTGCATCATTTAAATCTGAGAGATTTATCTGTGTTTTGCAGGCTGGGGAATACATCAGTATTCATTTTAGGCTCTGAAAAAAAATATGAAATTTGGTCTCGGGAGAAATGCTGGGATATATCCCCTGTGAGTTTTACTGGAAAAATGTTCTGCATTCTGCAGAAAAGCCCTGCAGTGGGGAATCCTCCGTGCCCTAGCAGTCTTGAATGTCCTATTGTGCAGTAAACTCATGAAAAGATATGTTTCTCTGTGTACTTACTGCCTACTGAGCCTCCAGTGTATCCAGAATGCTAAAACCACCGCTGTTGTCCATCTAGATCTCTTCCTCCTCACATAAGGATTTCTCTTCAGTCATTAATTGATATGTATTTTTTATGACCTTTCAAACTCACTCTTCTGCTGTGCTTGCATCTTTAATTCTTGCTCTTTCCTCTTCTGCCTTCCACTTTACTGGGCTAGATGGTTTTCCCCCACCTCAATCATGGATTTCTGGCTAATGATCAGCTTGTCTTTAGCCGACGAGTGCTCAAGGTAGATGTTTTGAACCTGCTGCCCCTGGTTTGCTGTGATTCTTTGAGCTGCCTTTGTTCCTTCTTTCTGGCTGATAGAGCACTATTGCTATTTTAACTTGTCACTGCCATGAGCTACACTCAGAGGTGCTTGTTAGGAGCACCTTTGGTGAACCCCATCAGAATTTAGGGGGAGTTTTGGCAAAGCAAGGAACATAAATGATTGGTTTTTAGCATTTGGTCCTTTGTGGGAAGTGGGGATCGAACAAGTCCTATAAATGTTCATAGGACCATATGAGCAGTGCTGGTATTACAAAATAAAATGCATTAAAGATGCAGTTGTCTGAATCCTCATGCTCTAAATGTGACTTTTTAATTAGGCAAAATTCAGTGAGAGACTCTTGAGTCGACATAATTGGATTCAGTGTTCGGGATCTGCAATAGGATTGTTAAAAAATTATGTAAGTGATTTAGGAGCACAGATCTTGTTGAAAGGCAGTGGGATTTGTGCTGTTAAGTCACTTAAGGACTTCTGAAAATCCCACACTTGTCCCTGATTTGAGGGTGGACCGCATATTAAATACAGTCCTGTTGCTGCCTCGGTGGTAACCCATCCAGATGTTGCTAAAAGATTTGAGACAGCCTTTTCGTGAGGATTTGCATTGTGTAGCCACATGTTGGATGTGCTTGGCCCCAGCCGTGGGTCTGGACTGTGGTGGCTGGTGGTGGGTTGGGAGCCGATAAGCGGGCAGTGAAGCCCGTCCTGGTGCTCCCATCCCGCACAGCATGTACCAGACCTTTGCAATCACAAGGAGATGGCTGCTGCTTTTTTTTCTTTGCATCTCAGTAGGGTGTGAGCTAAGCTGGATGTTAATGTATGACCTTGGCTGTATTTAAAGTGTACTACTAAGCGCTGCTTTTTTGTGGGGTGTTTTTTTTGGTGTGGTCCACTAAGCTATGGATTTGTGTGTGTGTGTGTGCATGCTCCGTGCCAGCATGTTGTTGGGTTTGGATTATTTCTGGTATGTTGAATTGGTGGTTTCCATGCAGATGGTTGCTGGGCAAGGGCTTAATGAGCTAAAACCCTGTTAGAAGGCATCGAGCAAAATCCTGGTTAAGGAACCAGACCCAAAGTGCTTGAAGCAGCTGTGATCTTGCTCGCAGCCTTCCCAATTGGCAGCTGCAATTAAACCCCCCAGGGTGGTGGAGGCCAGAGTGCCTGTGGCCCAGGGATGCGGTGCATGTGTCGTGGGCACCCCATGGCCAATGCCAAGCTGCTGTGCTTGCCCACGCCACTTCATCTCACTATGTCTATGTGAACTTCTTCCAGGGCGATCAAGGTCGAGAAGGAGCCACTGGCCCCCCTGGTCCGCCAGGACCCCCAGGTGCCCGGGGGCCTCCTGGCGACACAGGAAAGGATGGCCCAAGAGGACCTCCAGGCCCTCCTGTAAGGACCAGAGATGTGCAGCGTGCACATACCGGGCGGTCCCCAGCCCAGCAAGGGAGAGGAGGGTGAAGGGCATCCCCTTCCCCTGTGCTGCCATCCCAGCTGTGTCCCCAGCCGGCGGTCTGGCTCTGGTGGCTGTTCACACTGCGAAGCTTTGGGGCATGGGGCAAGGGAGCAGGAGGGGGTTTCCATCTTCAGCTTTGGAGCAATGAGCTGGACCTGGAGCGTGTGTTTGTGGCCCCCGGCTGTAACTTGGAGAGCCCAGAGGGGATCTCTTCCCTGATCTGTAGCCTCTGGACAACCTGTTGCAAATCTCCAGATCACTGGCAATTCATTTAATCAAGAAATAGGCTGAAAAGCAAAAGCAATGCTATTGAGCATCCAAATTATCACTAAGCATTTTGGAGAATGAGGGATGATAGTTTCAATGTTGGCTTTTTTTTTTTTTTGCAGGGTTTTAAAGGTGATCCGGGAGAGGACGGGCTCATGGTTAGTATTGCCCAAAAGCTTTCGCATTGCACTGCCCAGAGTACTTAGCGAGCGTGGTGTGCGTGCCCGTCGCCCTGTGTGCTGCGCATCACGCTTAGCTCTCTGCAGGAAGTGGTTATGTGCCATTGCTTATTGAAGCCAAAAATTATTATACATAGAATGCACGTCAGAAAAGAATATTTGTTATTCACTGGGAGCACAGAGAACTTACGGCTGTATTTGTAAGGGAAGATGAGAAATTGGCATCTGTGTCATGTTTTTCATGGGGCTTAAAATACTTTTAGAAATGTTTTTATCCTGTTTTACTCTGTTGTCAAATAAGTTTAACCAACCATTTTTACATTCAACAGGGTGCCAGGGGACCCCCAGGGCCAAAGGTGGGTAATAAGTAATTTGTCTAATTTTAACAAGAATTCTTGAAATATTTCAGCATGATGGGGGTGGAGATAAACATATGTATTTCACCCTAGAATTGTTCTCGTCCATATTGATCACATACAGAATTTCTAAGGTATTGAATTAGTCATTGACTTGGAGCTGCAAACGTCTGTATCAACATGCCAGCTACACAAGAAGTGCGGTCACTGTCTGTGTTGAAATCTTGAAATGAGGGGTTGGAAGGAGCTGTGCGAGGCTGGAAGTTGACTTGCCGTAGGAATGTGCTTCCCCCCTGTATTGGGGGGATAAAGCAGATCAATGCAAGTCAAACATTTTAACTTCACAGTTTGAGTGTCAGTGCAATTAGTCTTATTTTCTGTTATTTCCCTAATCTTCTTTCTCTTCTCTTGTTGTTGTTGAAGGGTGAGCCTGGCATGCAAGGGAAGAAGGTAAAACAGTGATTTTTTCTTTGCTTTGTTCAGTGTTAGACTAGGAAAACCATTTCCAGAGGCCAGAGGAGAAGCTGTAGTTCCCGCTGCCAGTACTGGCCCAATCCTGGTGTTTGCCAGGGTTTTTTGCCCATGCTCCACAAAGAGCTGCAATTCCATGACCCCGAAGCACAGATGCTGTTGTGCCTTCAGCATGGCTTTCATTATGACAAGCAGGCCAGAAGCTGCAATCACATCTGCCCAATAGACAAAAAATGAAATAGTAAATGCCAAACAAAGCAGTAGGTCTGAGCTCAGATAGTTCAAGCTCAACCAAGAAGCTTTTGAGGACGTTATCTCCCAGAAGGCACTGTGGTGGGTTGACTTTCCTGGGAGGGCCCATGGAGAGGCATGGCCGCACACATTCTCAGTGTGGTCCCTTCTCATGGCCAGGAGAGGAATTTCCCACACTCTGAGGGACAGATGCTTTGTTTGGGTTGGGTGTTGAAGACTGTGGGAGATGCACGTGTCCGAGCTGTCCACATTTGCTGCTGTTGGCGCCATCAAGAAGTGAATAAATCACTGCCTTCAACAGAAACCAAAGTGCTGACAGGGCCCAGCCATTCCCTCTCACTGCTTTGCCCCCAAAACAGACATGGCTACGTGTGTTTTTGCAGACCAGAATTTACTTAATTTTCATAACTGCCCAGCAAAATTAACCTTTTGAGCACCTACAGGGTGGTTTTACTTCAGGGGAACAATGAAGCGTGACACATGAAACCCAGAAAATCTCCTCCCGGTCTGCTGGTGGTCACAGTGAAGTCTATGAGGATGGGTGGAAGCTTGCAGGAGGCCTTTAGGAGATTAATGAGGCTCCCCCAATCCCTAAATGTATTTAATAACTAACTGCTATTAAAGGTGGGAGAGAGCCTTCCCCAGAGCCTGCAGTAAGCAGTTCAGGGCCCCACAGCCATGCCCCATCCCCAGGAGCAGGGGAGGCAGGAGCAGAGCTGGGAGGGAGCAGGAGACCATGCTGCAGCCTCCTGGTCTCCTTGCTGCCACTTTCCCCTGGTCTCCTGCAAACCTGAGTGTGTCTCAGGTCTCCGCAAGGCTCAGTGGGGGCAAGTGAAGCACTGGATCCTGATGGAACATGTGTACAAGCTCTTTGTGTTTCACTTTGTATGTTTTGCTTCATCAGGGTGATGATGGCAACCCAGGGGAACCAGGACTCATGGGCTCTAAGGTATGTTTCTGCACTGCGTCTATCTAACATATGCGCTTGGCAGCATCTTTTGCTCTCTGGCTTTTTTGTTGGCACAGCGTCAGGGCAGACACAGGCTGAGAAGTGCAATTCTGCCTGAACGTGGGAAAAAGAACAAAAAAGTCAGAAAGAACTGTATAACCTACCCCTCTGCCTTGGTAGCTCTGCCCAGAAAGCCTTAAGTTTACAACTTGTTGGCTATTGCAGAGAATTGCCGTGGAGAGCCTCCTCTTGCAGAAATAATTTGAACAATGTGGCTGGTGGTGGGCTGGAGACAGGGTTTGGGATGGGGACTTTGCACCCAGTGGGCTCTGATGCTGCAGTTTTGGGGCTAACCTTGCAGCTGAACATACCACCCACAGCCAAACTGTTAAGACTGAAAGCTTCATTTTGTCTTGAAAATTCCCCTTTTTGCATGTAGGCAACATGACACGTTTTAGGCTGAGAGCAGATCTTTGTTCACTCATGCACATAAAAGTAAAGACAAAGCAAGAAAATTACAACCTGCAGAAATCTGTTCTCCATCCTACCCATATAGCATTCATCTAAATTGTCTTGCTTTCAGGGAGAAAAAGGAAGCACAGGTCCGAAGGGAGAGAATGGCACAGACGGCGCGCCAGGATCCAAGGTAAATACCAGTCCATCAGGGAAGCTGGGCGCAGCACTACTGAGGCAGCATTTTTCAGTTGAGTAGGTGTTGTAAGCCTTTACTTTCTCTAAGTCTCATAAAATGCCAAAAAATGAAACAAACCAGGGGGATTTTGAGAAGTATTTTACCTTCTCCTGGCAGCTTAATGAAAGCTGGAGATGGATATAAGAGTTTTTAAAAATCATCTCCTTGAATGTTTTCCATTGAATTGCCTCTTTTTCCCAAGATAGCTAAAATCTCTGATCACATTTTGATCTTTGTGTATTGATTGCTGTGGTATTGCTTCAAAGTCGAGAGCACTTATGTGCCTTACTGTTCTACTTATCTTCATAACTGCAAAGAAATGTAATAAGACAGTCTTGATATGTTAAGTGGTGATGATATAACATGGACAGCATTCATGAGCTGCTATTGCCCCCTCAGCTGCTTCTTATTTAGTTGGATCTATATCCAGTCGTGTTTTCTGTATCAAACAGCCGTGGCTCCTTGTTAGGCAGGAGAACATATAGGATGAAGAAATGTAGGCTTGGATGACCCTTAGCCATTTTTTTCTAAAAATGTAGTAGCAGTGCTTGTTTGTTCCCCCTAGGATCTGCTGAATTGAATTTTTCCTATGAAGAGTCTTTGTGTTTATACTTCTTTTCATTTTTTACTTTTTTGAGGGCTTTAATTTGACCAATAAATAGATTTCTGTGGGCATGGCAAAAGGTGCATTTCTGAAGTGGGAGTGTAACAGCTTGCCAAAACCTCCCAACTTTCAAAAAAGAAAAAAATTTGGCACAGACTTTTTCCTTAAACTTACCCTCAGAAATGGTTTAAATGTGTTGGCTGAAACTTCCCACATGCAAAATTCAGCCTAAAGCAGAGAAACTGCAGCAGAAAGAGCTGGAGCTTGGCATGCTGGGAGCAGAAGCACGGCTGTGCAATGGCACGGCACATCGCAGTCACAGGGCACTCGGCTCCCTGCACCACGAGATGCTTTCTTACTGTCAGCTAGCTCACACCAAGGTTATGGTTTGCAAAATATATTTGCTCTGAAGTCAAGTCTGGTTGTTGGTTTTTTTCTTTTTCTGGGAGCAACAGTGTCATGCATTTTTTCTCTTTTTTTAACCTAGAACACATCTTGGCATCTCATGCAGTTACAGTAATTTTAAGACAAATATTCTGTATTTTCTTTGGTGTTTCTGAACCAAAAATATGATTTTCATTTTCAGGGTGAACCTGGTGAGAAGGGTGGAATTGGCTCCATTGGACCCCGGGTATGGATGTTCAGGATTTTTCTGTTTTGAGTTGCATATTTGCCTCAACCCGAGCTGTCCCCCACCTCCTCTTTCTGTTCAGCACGTTGTTGAATAGTGTAAGGATCAGTTCCATGCAGGAAAATAGATGATGCATATTTGAACAAATCATTATGTAGATACCAAATACTGCCACTGAAGATAGTACTGGGAAATGCAGTCAAGTCCCATTTTCTCATCTGTGTGACCATCCCGTGACCTTTTTTTTTTTCCTTGGAAGAGGGAAGCTATGACTAGGGGTACTCATGTAATGATTTTGATGCAGTTCTCAGTTACATACATTTATAGGCTATTGAGGCTTGGTTGGATACGGCTACATCTGTCAGTCTAGGAGCTGATTAAATTGGTGTCTGTAAGGTGATTATCCCCCAGGCACCTAGGTGCGAGGCCCTTGCTGTCATACTGCATGCTTCTCAGATGCTGCAAAAACTAAACAGGGTTCGTCCCTGGTTACAGGGTCCCCCTGGCCTGAAGGGGGAACAGGGTGACACCGTCGTGATCGACTACGACGGCCGCATCCTGGACGCGCTCAAGGTGAGCACCGCAGTGGGGCATGCTGATTGCTGCAGGGTAATGGGAAGGGAAGGGGCTGAAAGGCTGCTGAGCGCTGGCGCTGCCTGTCCCTGTGCTGCTTCTCGTTTTTTTTTTTTGGCACGGAGCCAGCCAGGAGGGAGGTGTTTATTCCACCCTGCCTGTGGTTTTCACGGCAAATCGCCTCAATTTGGCTTTCCCCGAAGGCAGCGGAGGGAAGATGGGGAGCGGTGCCCAGGCACTAACCTGCCCCAGCGCCCACAGGCAAGCAGCACTGAGCCTCGCGCTGCCGCTTGCATTAGGATGAAAGAAGGCAAATGGAATAAATATTTAATTAGACACATTTGAGAACCATCCTGATTGTTTTATAACAGGCTGCAGGGATACACAAAGTGATGGTAATTACCGTTTGCCAGATGTCTGCACGGGTTGCTCTGACAGGAGCATGGCATGTAGCTCTGTGAGTGGAGGTTGTGGACTGAAATCATCGGAGAGGCTCCACCAAACGTCTGGAGACCTCATCTGCTGGAGATCTCCCATGTGCTGCATGTGGACATTGCCGAGGGGCATGCCACGGGGTGCCGCTAACTTTGCCGTTGCAGTTTTCCTGCTTGTTAGCTGTTTCCAGTGTTTGCACGCTTACCGCACCTGGGGACAGAGCTTTGAAAAGTGATTGCTTTACACAAGTTCCAGTGTGATTAAATATAATAAGGTTTGAATACGTAGTCATGGAAAAAGGTGCTTGGGGATGTGATGCTGGGTTGTTTTTCAGCTGAGAAGCTGTGAAGTTGCTATTTGAGATAACTTGCAAGTCACAAAATATTTGTTCATACCAAGGCATTTTGTGCTCTCCATACCCAGCAGAAGTTACTCAGGCGTGTAAGGCCTCCCTGCTGTCGGTGCTCAAACGAGCCCCTTCCTTTCTCCTATTTAAATGCACCTCTGGCCAGTTATCACTGTATCCAGCAGGATTCTTCTCCAAGCCCAGCTGGCCGGAGAGGGTAGAATGCAAAAAACAAAATAGTTGTTTTAAAAGCCCAAACTTGAGGCCACGCCTACAGCCAAAAGCATTTTGCCTGCTGCATGTTATGCCTGGCTGGCTCAGGGTACGTCTTCCCTTGCACGAAACATCCTCAGTGCTGGGAGGCCCTCGGGTCTGCCCCCCGCCAGCCGAGCTCATTGGGGCGTTTGTGCAGCCCCGCACCGCGGGGACGGCCACTGTCACCCACTGCCGGAGCTGCTCTGGCACCGAGGGGACTGTGTGCCATGTTAAAGATGATGCAGTTGTGCTCATACCCTTTTTGTTTGCCGTTTCAGGGTTCGCCGGGTCCCCCGGGGCCACCGGGCCCGCAAGGCGCTCCAGGTCCCAAGGTTAGACCGACCTCTGCTGTGCCGGCAGTGCTTCTGAGCCAGCACGGTGTTCGTTAGCAGCTGTCGCGTAACGAGATGCATTGCACGTGCCTCCTAAAATAAGGAGGCGATGCTGGCTGTGGGATTTGGGACTGCGTGGTGAAGGAAATGTTCCTGAATGCTTCCTCTGGCTGAAAAAGCAGATTTTCACACAGCAACCCGAGGAACAAATCCACTTCCAATCCTATGCCCGAGGGGTGAAATCCTGGCCCGTCTGGGACTTTGCACAGGGTGGGAGGCAGAAGGAAACAGGGAAGATGCCCAAGCTGGGGCCAGAGATGCTGTAGGCTGCACTGAGCCCCACTTCTGCCTCATGCCTGTGTGCCGGGGCACTGCCTGTGCCCTGTCACCGTGTCCCTGCGGCACTGCCACTGTCTTGGTTCGTAATTGATCACCAATAACCTATAGTCAGCTATAGTTTTCTTAAAGGAAAGTTTAATTTACAGAAAAGCGTGTGTCAGCAGATGGGATGGGGCAGGATTTCGGTGCTGCTCAACCCGAGATCAGGTTCTGGCGAAGCTGGCATCACTGAAACCTGGGTGTCATCCTCACTGCTGCTCCTCAGCCTTGCAATGCTAAACCAATAACCGCAGCAGTTGATGCAAATGAATAACTCGTTTCCTGGCAAAAGGCTTTCCTGGGATTATTTCCTGATTTAATTTATTGTTGGCTCTGCTTTCTTTGTATTGCTTCAGGGGGAGCTGGGCCTGCCGGGTCCACCTGGACTTGATGGAGAAAAGGTACATGGGCATGGCCAGATCTGGCAAAATGTTGCAGGAAAGTGCTTGGGAGCCGAGTTAGAGAGGAGTTAACTGCATGTCTGTGGTGGCTGTCCCTGTGAAAAGCCAACCTCAGCCTGCCCCAAGAGCAAGTGCTCTGCCTCATGGTGTCCAGCTGCACCTCCTTGAATTGAGTGCCCCAGCCCTGAGTGCACAGATGCTGCTCATGTCCCTG
Organism: Chauna torquata; assembly: GCA_013399475.1. NCBI lineage: Eukaryota > Metazoa > Chordata > Aves > Anseriformes > Anhimidae > Chauna > Chauna torquata. The sequence continues at coordinate 173,715 of VXAL01017332.1, forward strand.
TCTGCCGAGTTAAATGGGCTACTTTTATGAGTTGTTCATGAGACGCTGTCTCAAATTCTGGCATAAACCTTCCAAACCCTAAATTGCTGCATTCCTTGCTATGGCCAAGTGAAATTCTGCTGTATCTGCAAAATCAGTATGTGCAAGTTTTAATGTTAAAACGTGTTCTCATGAGTTGGTGCTGCAATAAGGAGAAAAACAACAGAAAGGCAGAAAAGGGTTGGTTGGTTGTTGGTTTGGTTTTTTTTTGAACACCCATGTCTAGAGTTTCCTCCAAAGCAAGTTGTCTTCTGTAAAATTCTAGGGTCCCAAAGGAGCTAAGGGTGACCAAGGCAGCGCAGGGATCACAGGACAGAAAGGAGAGACGGGAGAAATGGGCTTATCAGGTCCACCGGTACGTCTGCTGCTTGCTGCTTTAATGCATTGATTTCTACAAATGCCTGGTGTGTGGCTGGGTTTTGCTGAGTTGAGCAATGGCCTGTCCACACCACATCACTGCAGGGTTGGAGGATGTGGGAGCTCTGAGTTTTCTTCGCTAATGATGCTGATAGTGGCTTATTTTAGAAGGCACAAGGTGGTCTAAGGCAGTAGCACTGCTCCCCAGGGACGAACCAGAGCTTTGCTTGAGCAAGGGAGAGAGTTTAGGAGAAGACAAATGCATTTTTCTCTTCTTGTTTTTTGGAAGATGCAACACATCAGCGTGGAATTCTTATCTTTTAGGGAGCAGATGGGCCAAAAGGAGACAAAGGAGACACTGGATCGCCGTGTTTGCAGAATAACCACGTAAGATACTGGCACCACAAAGCCTCTTCCATGAAGCAAGGGCAGGTGAAGTTGGCATGTGCAGTCTGTCAGTGTAGTGGAGAGGAGCAGAATACAGCTGTTTTCCATGAGGACTTCGAGATGCCTCTAAATGGGGCTTATTAGGAAAGATTACGGAAACTATTTGGCACTGCAAAGTTACTTTAGATTTTGCTTTGATGGTTGAGATGTTGGATGCTGTTACGTTTTGCTCTAAAAACATGCTGAGCTTTGTGCCATTTTATAGAGCTTCTGCGCTGTTTTTTCACGCCTTTAGCCTTAAAAAAAAGTTGATGGATTTTGATAGTTTTTTTATTAATGACATGAGAGCAATAATTTTCTTCTGTTTTTTTTTTGTTTTGTTCTTTAATCAAAAAGGCTGGTTTCCTTGTGTCTGTGTGGAAAATTACCTCACTTTCCATTATATCCATTCTGCAGCTAGCGAATGGACTGAGTAGTGTGGCTCACCTCTTTAATTTCGGAGGCCGGCTTGATTTGTGTGCTTATTAAGATCCATTTATTTATAAATTCTACAAGCGTCTCTTTGATTAGCAGATATCTGGATTACCTCTATAAAATCAGAGGGCGGGCAACAGCGATCCTGGGCCGTTTGAGGTTTTCCTTCCTGAGCTGCCTGCTTTCTCTCTGGGAGCCTGTGCCCAGCCCCGTTAACATGCCGTTTAATTCCTCCGTGCAGATCATCCCGGAGCCAGGACCCCCTGGATTGCCCGGCCCCATGGTAGGACTCTGGGACACAGCACGCGCAATAGAGCAGAGCTGCAGCCTCGTTAATCCCATGCAGTTAGTGAAAAGAGGATGAGGGTGTTTTGCTCTGTTTAATTGCAGTGGGCTGCTGTGAATTTGGGGATAAAAAAAGAATCAGGGAACAGCTACAGCATGGCTGCTATCTTTGGAGAGGCAGAAGCACCTGATTTAGGAGAGCACATCAGCATACACAGCAAGGTCATGGTTCACAACCACGCAGCTTTTTCATGCAGCTGCAGAGCTCTCCCTCCAGAGCTGATTCTTCAGGGTTTTATTGTTGCATGTTATGCAACACAGCCCTTTTCACTTTCTTCCCACTGATTTGACGTAGGAGAACCAAATAAACTACTACCTGTCTTGAGAAATAAATATTTGCCATTGTCAGCCCACAACTTTAGGAGAAATGGTTTGGGAAGTGAACTTCGGGGTTTGTGTTTAAATTCTGCTTTTCAAATGCACCATTGTCTTTCCTGCAGGGTCCTCCAGGAATCCAGGGGCCTAAAGTAAGTCAATAAATTAAATGTCACTCACTGTTTCCAGGCTGCCGCTGCGTTATTTGCAGGATCTCAAAGGACTGTCAGCTCTGGGGACTGGCTTTTTTTTTTTGTCACTGTTTGTGACAACACATCCCTTGATTGTGTTGTTCAGCAGTTGGTGTTTTTGAAAATAAGCCATTTTTCCTTCCAAATACATTTATGATCCTAAATCCTTCTCCACCGTGGCGTCCTGACGGCCTGCAGCACATGCAAGTCTGGGTTTCCAAACCCAGAGGCTGAAACCGTTATTTTCAAGTATTTCTTGTATGTTCTGGTCAAGAGGAAAACATTAACGGCAGTGAGGGTGTGAGCTGATCAGAGATGGCCTTGGCTGTCCTTGTCCCAGCTCCATTTTGGGTTGGTGCAGTGGCTTTTATGCTTGTACTGGTCCGCCTTAGGGCGCAATCCTGACCTTTAGCACCAGCTTCTGACCTGAGGGCATTTCCGAGGCCTGTGTGCTGCTTGGCTGATGCCGGTGTTTCGTTTTTGCAGGGCTTGGATGGTGCAAAGGGAGAAAAGGGTGATAGCGGCGAGAAGGGGGAGCACGGTGATATGGGACCGGCTGTGAGTTGCTTTCCCATATCTCATTTCTGACTGTCAGCAGAAACTTGCCTTACAGCAACTTTCCCGATGCTGGTTTGTTTTTTTTTTTTTAAGGGTCTCCCTGGTGCCCCAGGGCTCATCGGCTTACCTGGTACCAAAGGAGAGAAGGTAATCACTGCTGTGGGACAGGAGAGGTGAAATTGTGTTGCATTCCTAAAAGAGGGGCTATAAAATCCCTGCCACGGTGGGTCCTGCCAGCACAGCAAAGTTATGGGCACCATCCTGAACACACGGGGCTGCTCTGGGCATGGGATTTGTGCTCAGCAGTAGGCAGGGGATGCAGCTCATGGGGGGCTGGTGGTGCTTCAGACCCAGGTTTGCACTGAGGAAACATAAACCTGCCTTCAGACACCTTATATTTGGGGCAGAAATACAGCATTAATTAAAAATGTGCCTGGTGGCTTGCTGCGACAGCTGTGTTACACCAGCTGGCACATGGGCGGAGGAATATTTGCTGACCTATATGCCTCTGCAGCAGAGCAGTCAGCTGTGCTGATGAGGAAGACGGCTCTGCTGGGAATGAGCATCACAGGGATATCAGGCTCCTCGATATTCAGCAGTTAGAGAAAATGCATGTGTTAGGCTTCCTTCTGCTGCAGCTCCATAGAAGCCAGGTTATTGACAGCAAAATCCTCTTACTAGTCTAAATTCCTCAGTTTTACCAACCTGTGTCTCCAGAACACCAGTTCCAATGAATTGCTGTTTTCTAGCGCCTGTCAGCTTTTGATCACCAGCTGGGTCTCGCGGCTGCTCCCCAAATGACTCAGGAGCATGTTGCCCCCAGTCCGGCAATGCCAAGCGCACAGACAGGTGTGCGAGCCCGTGCTGTCCCTGCCATCGTACTTCACCAAATGGATATATTTGCCTGCAACATTGAACTCAGTCCGGCATGTTTTATTTTTGTTTTTATAACTGCAGGGAAAGCCGGGGGAGCCAGGATTAGACGTGAGTATGGAGAACATTGATTGTGATGTGTAGAAACGTGAACACATATGTAAAGGCCATTAAATTGCTTGACATTCTTGCAAAAATAGATAGCTAACACTGTATAGACTACTTTCCCTTAAACATGATGCCCATGGAGCAATGTCAGTAGGAAAAGACTTAATTCAAACCAGCTGTCGGACGGCTGCTTCCAATGCACAGTGGTAACCATACCACACCGGGTGCCGCTGCTCAGCTAAAGGTGCTATGGGAGTTTCCCTTTCTGACTGAGAATATTTGTATTAGATTGAGGAAAACAAAAGTCTCGTATAGATAAAACACTGTTAGGGTATGTTAAAGCACTAGCTTTCCCAAGAAATCGGTGAGATACAAAAAGGACAAGAATCTCGTGTTCTTTGCCAATCGGAGGACAGGTTGATTGCTGGAGGTTGCTTCTGTTGAAATGAGATGGCGGGACGTGCGCAAAGTAAACTTACAAACCTCTTCTTTTCCCACCTAAAAACTGTCCTAATAGGGTTTCCCAGGTCTCAGAGGAGAGAAGGGAGAGAAGAGTGAAAGAGGGGAGAAGGTGAGTGGGTTATGGCTGTAAGGATGCTTTTGGGAGGAGCGAGACGGGGGCAGGACTGGCCGCTCTTCTCAGTGGGCAGCAGTGGCAGCTCCTGCAGCCCTGGGTTCTCCCTCCAGCCCGGCAGTGTTTCTCGGTTCATTGCTGTAAGGCCTTTTCTGTGGCAGAAGTATTGGTACGGACATACAGCAAATGCCTGCCAGCTTGGAAAGGTTTTCTGCAAGCCTGTCCCCCCCACCCCGGCAGCCTGCAAACGGTGGGAGGAGCTGGAGCAGCCTGACAGCTCCGGGTCGTGAAGAATCGCTAGTTTTGGTTTATAGACCTTGAAACTGGATCCGAGTCAGACGTTTTGTTACAGGGATCCTTAGCTAAGAGGGGGCCCCGCTGGTGGCTGGGGCCCCGCTGGGCGCAGGGCAGTGGCTGGGAGCTGGTGCTCCAGCAGTGCTGGCAGGGGCTGCCCGAAAGCCCTCGCTGACAGATACCAACCTGGTTTCTAGCGGAAACCGGTCATCTAGACAGCCTGTTATAAAATATCTATTAAAATATTTCTACCCAGCTTTAATTAAAGATTTTCAGTCATTTCATTGCTCAATTGAGGTTGCGCTAGTGCAAACATCCCTACTCTGGGTGAGACGTGGGACACTGCAACTGCTGTGCAAGTGGAAACTGAGGTGTGTGCTCCCTGCCAGTCACCCCTCCTGTTCCTGATACTGTTTTCATGTTGCAACAACAGGGTGAGCGAGGAATACCAGGGAGAAAAGGAGCCAAAGGGCAGAAGGGGGAACCTGGCCCTCCCGGACTGGATCAGCCCTGCCCCGTGGTACGTCTTTTATTTTGCGTGTCCTAAGCATGCGTTGCAGGGACTGAAAGGGGACGCGGCTTTGCAGACAGGGAAAGGGAGGGAGGATTTGGTAGATCTTTATTTTGCAGTAAATCAGAGCAGATGGTTATTGTTTTCTCACTTTTCTTAATGGTTTGTTTTATCTGCACTGCTGGAAGTTCACTGCTCACTGTAAGGGCTCCTTACTGGCCAGATAGGAACAAGCCACAGCAGTAAAAATACAGAATCGTTGTGTAGAGACCTTCTTATTGTAGTCAGGAACAATGGGCTTCAGTAATGCTCCTCAGGAGATAGCGTGCCCTGGTGAAGCTGCCTGCCTAGGTTTTGAGTACGTTTGCACTGGGGAGTAGCTCGATGCGGTGGATGGGAGGTGATTTGAAAGCAAGGTCAGCTCTTCATCCCATCATCTCCCAAAACTGAACAAGGATGAAGCTGACTGTAGTTCTCCCACATGGGGAAGTGGGTTGGTGTTGATAGCATCTTAATACTGCCAAAGATAAGTGATGTATGAGCTCCTGAGGCTGCCAAAAAGTGCCTCTGGGAGAAGAGACCTCCCGTGTTTCTTGCTGAGATAGAAGCTCGTGGCTCAGATCTCTTCTTTCCCAGACACATCCTGGGCCACCATCACGCAGCATATACGCAAAAAGGCTTTCCAGAAAACCGTTCCTTGGTCTGAGGAAGGTGGATTCCCCCAGAATGTCTCAAACCCTTGATATGGCCCAGAATAAAATCTACACTGATTATTTGGCCTGGTAAAACTTACCTCCTTTTCATTTAATGACTAAAACCAGAGAGATCCATTCCTTAAAATGCTTTGAGGTTGCAGGATGAAAGAGTAATTTGTATCAAATATTGAACTGAAAGTACTCAAATGTCAACTGTTACACCTTAGCTCAGCTGCACCTAACTATCAGTGCCAGGCACCCGCTTAGAACAGACTCCAAAAAAAACATTTCTTGTCTAAATGTGTGGCTTTCTTCTCACCCCGCCAGCACAGCTATGGCAATCAAAGCTGCTGTATAGCTCCACTGTACCAGCAAAAACATCCTTCAGTCAACGTACTTTATTTTGCTTGGAGATTGAATGTGAACTACAATTATTTTGTTTCTGATGGATCACCTTCCCTCTCTCAACATGCTGGATGATTTAACCCTCATCTTTTTCACTGCACTGTTTCAAATGTGAATCTCTGGTTTGTGTACAGAAGATATTTCCCAGATGAGAGACTTTGTGCGTCTGTGAACTCCCTACCATAAAACGACTCTGTTGACTTGCTGTGTCATCAAAAGTGGACGTGCAAAGTTCTGAGCCTGTTCTTTCTTTTCTGCGCACTGATGTCTGTTCAAGTAACTCCTGTGTCCTTTATCATTCTCAACAAGCAGTTTTTTTTTTTTTAAACAGGGAGATTGTAGTATTACAGGCAGCAAAGGGGAACTAGGTTTACCAGGCCTGGACGGGGTGAGCGTGCCCTGCCCTTTGGTATAGTACCTGCTCTTTTCCTTTCTTGCATGGCTTGTGTGTGCTCCTCCTGTGGCCGAGCCCTTTCCTGAGGAGTGAATCTCTCGAGGGAGGGAAAGCAACACAAAGCAGCAGAGCTGGAACAAGATGTGTCACTTTGGCACTCACAGGACACCCATGTGTTGCACCTTCTTCCCACAGTTATCCTTTAGATAAGGAGTGTAGGCAATGGGAGATCCCATGGGCTTGACCCTTTCTGATAGTAGCTGCTAAAAATCAGTTCTTGTTTCTTTCGGTACCTGTGGCCCAGTCTGGTTCCCCTCGTGCCTGTGCTTCTGCAGCCCTGCAAGTCAAGTTCCCGGCTGGGTTTTGAAAAGCTTTCCCCAGACGAACAGCCCTGGGTGCTGCGAATCTGCAGAGCAGCGGCCGGAGGTGTTGGCACTTGAGGCATTAAAGGGACATTTGCTGTGTCAGCTCTGCTACAGAGCTCAGGTTAAAGTCCACCGGTTATGCAGAGAGGTTCATGCTCTGCTCTCTGATCCAGAGGGTTCTGCATGACTAGCTAAAAGAGGTCATTGTTTTATTTTCATTTTTTTAACCACAGAAAATGCTGCATGTTAGATGATTTGCAGTTGTCTTCAGAGAAACAAAAGGGCAGTAAGCTGTCTCCCTTTCAAAAAGTTAAATTACTTTCATATGTGTCAAAGAAACCAATTATTAGCAGCAGGCCTGCTTCAGCTCTTCATATTTACTCCCCAGAGATGTCGTATTTACTAAGTATGTCCCATCTGAACTGTACAGAATACACAAGACCAGTCTATATTGAAGGCACCCTAAGTGCAGGAGGTGATTTCTCCTGCACATGACCACAGTGACCAGTTAATATAGCACTTGCATGTTTTCCCACTTGTGTAACGCGAGGGTCAGTTGCATGCTGTCTCGGAGTGTTGTCTTCGTTCTCCACCCCATCGTGCAGTTGGGGAGAGCTTGCTGGGATCTCGGTGATTGCTTTTAGTGCAGGAGCATGAGCGCGAGCCTTACACATGGTTTGCAAAGCACTTTGCAAGCTCACAAGTCATTTTGGAATCACTCAAGTGAAACATGGTAGAAACGTGTGGAGTTTGATGGCCAAATGAGTATTTCAAGTGCATGGAAGGGAGAAAAAACCCAGGGTAGAAATCAACCCTGTAACCATCAGTGTGTTGGGATGTGCTTTAATAGCAGGTCAGGACCTCTCTAGGCGCAACAACTGCTCTGCGTGTTGTCCCCATCACCCATCACCCCGACAACTCTGATAAATGTACATGTTGCACCTTTTTTTATCAAGCCATGGACCAAAATATTGACTGGTGGCAGCAGAAAATTGTGTATGCCTCCAACTACTGTAAAGTTACAGGAAAGTATGTGAAAGTAACCTGACCTGTTACACTATGAGTAGCTGGAGAGGGTAACCTTACTTCACTGCATCTGTTTTATTGGGCATAGGCTATTTTACATATAAAATCAATACAGAATACAAAAAATGTGATGACTGACATTTACAGTAAAAAATGTAAAAATGCATTTTGACCTCTATTTGCACTAGCAGTTCTCTCCGCTGCATACACATCCTCATGGCTTCCAACCCCTAGTTAATTTGGAGATGGTTCTGAGGGAAGGGTCAGTGCATGTGTGCTCTCTGTAGCTCTACATGCAGAAATTCATGCAATCAGAGATCCAAGAGCCTTAAAAAAATCCAGCTTCAGAAAAGGCAGCTGAAGTCAGCTATTTTCTTCTAAAGTATCTTGAAAGAGTTGGTCGTACATAGTCCATTCCTCTTCTAAGGGGCTCCTTCCTTTTCAGTGTCTTCCTCCTGGTAAGTAAGCTCTTTAGGCTTTCTGATTTCTCTGTTTCTTGTATCTCCATCAGAAAAAGACAAATATTTTCATTCCCTTCGCATAGTCCATAATTCATCCTATTTCAATCAGTTCAGCAATTCGAGATTTCTTAAAGAAACTAAGTACTGCAGAATCGAATTTAACACAATTAGGATATCATCAAAAAATATATACCAACCCCAACCCGAAAAGCGCATATTAACAAAAGATACACTTCCACATCATGTTTTCCATATACAGGTCTGATCACAAAAAACACTACTTTTTATAGCAGATTATAAAGTTAATTAACTGCGGTTCCAGATTTTTTTGTTCACATTTCCTTTTTTTATTTAAAGGAAATGTGTGGATTTCTATTTATTTATTTATTTTTACCCCGGGGTGTATTCAATTTCGTGTTGTGCGTGACACACAAATTATACTGCATATTTATTTTTGTGGATACACAGTAAATGGATTTTGCATGGTAATTATCCTCAACTGTACTGCTAAACCTTTCATTGTTGTTGTAAGGATTAAGCTTCGGGTTTTTGGGTCTGACACTTAAATCACTGTCAATGGAAATTAAATCTGTAAATTCAATTTTGCAGGGACCAGATGGACTGCCAGTAGCAGGATGTTGGCATAAGGTACAGTAGTAATAATAATAATATATCCTTGAGTAGGTCCTGAGTGGTTTTGTTTGGTGCGTGGTGATTGTACAACTGCATTTCCTTTAAGCAGTAGGCTCTATACCTGACAGACAACGTCATGCCTTGTGAGAGCAGGATTCGATCTAGTTTCATGGCGTTCCCCCCAGCTGCAGGCTGGTTTCTGCACAAGTGCTAGGAACACCACTTCAAAAATTTGCTAAGCCTGAAAAATCATTCTCGGAAATATTGTCAGTAACAATCCGTTTTTTCAGGCTTGTTCAGACTAGGCCTTTAGTATGGCCCCAGCAGCTTGGGAACCACTGAAGCAGAAACTACACAGTTCTGCAAAATGTGCCTGTGTAGCTCACTTGGACTGCATCCTCCAGCTGAGGCTTTAATAGTGGGTTACCTTTTTGTCGCAGAGTTACAAAACATCTATTTCCAAAGACTTTTCTGCCATTGTAATTATAATCCACAACTACTACGCTGCTTCAGTGCTTGAATCGATAAATCTGGGTGCATGTGGTGAGGTAATTCTTAACGTCTCATGCACCCTGAACAGCCAGGGGTTGTAAGTCAGGGGCTGACCAGTGCAAAAGGCAGCCCGGGAGACGTCTTCCCCGTAAGACGAGCATTTGATCTAGACGTATACGAGGGTGCTGTAACCTTGTCCTCCAACAAGGGTATGACGCTGAAGCTGAGTGGAATTACTAACCCAGTTTCAAATGTGGCATGTGGACACAGATCAATTAATAGCAAGCATGTTACTAACTGATTGCAAACCCTCAGTTAGAATATAACCATGCCTTTAGCATATAAAAGTTTTAAATTTTGTGGTTGTTTGGATGTACTGTTACTATTAAAAGAAATCTGAATGTCAATCGTTATATTAACAAGAAGATTAGTAATGGAGCGTTTCTCTTTTTGTCTGTGTTCTTTTTCAGTGATCTCTAAGCATGAAACACAATGTGTAAATAATGTGATATATTTTGATCTTTAATTTTTGTATAAAAAAAGGAAAAAACCTTCAACAGTAATATATTGACCCTTTTTTTATACTGGATTCTGTCATTTATGGACTTTGAAAACACTGTAAAGCTCCCAAACCCGTAGGATACGCATGATAACATCAAGATTTGATAAAGGTACCAATGACGCTAGCTGGGAATGAACAGTATTCACAGCTAATGTTGCTGCGTGAACTAACAGTACTGAGACAGCGTGTTGCCTAGTGTGCCTTATCGCACGATGGAGGGAAGAGTCCCTATCCTAATCTGGCTCTCAACTCTGTATTTGCATTGCACGTGCGCACTAAAAGAGTGAAAAAAACTGGCTGAAAACAAAAAAGAAAAAAAGGATGCAGCCCTAAAAATGGAAGAAGCTGCTGTATTCCATCTGGTCAAATAAGAGAAGGACTTCACACTTGCAGAGGAAACAAAGCCAAGCTCCCTTCATTGCCACCTGCTGTTGTTATGATGGACATAGCAATCCCTTGGTGAAACCTAACAAGCTGGACTACCTGTGGATATTTCCACTACTATCAAGAAAAGCTTTTATCTCAAAAGGAAGCACCTCTGGGTCCTGGTCTGTGGCTGAAAATGTGCAAGCGCTTTGTTACTGTACAACCCAAATTCCCTAGGAAACCTCCACTGCAAAATTTCAAAACACAAAAACACAGTAAAACTTTCAGTACAGACAGCTGCAGGACAGGGAGGGCTCTGCTGAAGTCTTTTCTTAAGCAACAGAGCACATATTGTTGCTACTGGGCTTCCCAAAACTTGGATTTTGGAGTATTTGTCTTGGTTTGTAGGGTTCATTTGCATTTGTTTTTCTTGGTATTACGTGGTTTGATTGTGAACTCTGTAGCTCTGTGCATTCCTCGTCCTCCTCTTTCACTCCCCTTTTCTCATCTCTTTCTTTAAATTCTTATCTCAGGCACATCCCATGTAGAGCAAGGTAATGAATAAAAGAAAGGTTATGATTTCTATCTCTGCATATTGCATTAGTGACAGAAATTTTAAAAAAAAAAAATTGCAAACATCTTTACCAGTTACATTTTTAAAGATCTTGGAAAAAACAGGGATTGTGCAGTAAAGAGCCATAAAAAAAAATTATTTCAAGGAGGAAGAAAATGGCTTACAGCCAAGTCTGTTCAGCTTACAATGAAGATCAAGGCAATCAGATTCCTTTACAGGTAGGAGATACTTTATAGTAACAAGTTCTTAAATTGAACAGAGAAAGATGTACATCATCCAATGGCTGGAAGCTGAAGCTACACAAAATCACATAAAATAAGCCATGGCTTTTTAATGGTGAGACTAGTTAATCCTAACAAGACCAGTGATGGAATCCCCATCACATTAATGCCTTTCTGATTTCACAGATCATTTCTGGAGGAAATACTTTAGCCCAATACACATTGCTAGTCTCTGTGTAGGAGCCTGAGGTGAAATTAAGAGCCTGATCGTGATATCAAACCAGATGATACAAGGGCTCTCTGTGGCCTTGAATTTAAGAGAACACAGAAAGGAATCACTTTTGGTGTACTGAATTAGATCTGAACCCTCTGTTAGATCCTTGTTCCGCTGCATCTCTTAGGGCAGCTAGTGCCAGAGGGGACTTGTGGAAGGGGATGTGATTATCAGTTCCAGGGGGAATCTGCCCTGTACAGCCTGACCTAGTGCTACGGTTATTTTAGCCCTGGAGTTCCGAAGAACAGTAGCAATGTGTCCAGTGCTCCACACAGACAGGGCGCATTTGACTGATGTCCGTAAGTGGTTATCAGCGACTGTGTCCTAGCTGTTCTTGAGCTTATCCTTTTATGCTGTCATCTGATAAATGCTGAAACGGACACCAGCTGGGTAGATATGGACACAAGTCTTACGGCTGTCGGCAGTAAACTTTTGTTATCTGCCTTTGTTTGCTGCTTAGGGTCTGCACCTACACGTTGCTTGCTTTGTGGCTATACTTCTCACCTTTACCAGTTACTGACTATACTCTTGGTCACTGTACAGACTCTTATCTGTGTAAATTCAGATCAACTAACAAATCAAGAAACAAGAATTATGTAACTCAAACAGCAATGAAAATGCATTTTATTTACTTCCATTTCATGATGTTAGCTATCGCTTTTGGTGTGGGGGTTTTTAAAGGCATAAGGAGCAGCTGAAAAAGCTCCTAATGGCTTTTAATGCTTTTGAAAAAACCCTTTACTGTCCCAAATTAAAGCTAATTCTTCTGTGGGAAGGTTGAAGGCAAATCTCTCATTGATGTCACTGGGAAGAAGATCTGTAATTGTTCTCTTAATGTACAGTTGCTCTTCCCATCTCCCCCAGTCATCTCCAAACTAAAGCAATTCACTACTCCAAACCACACTGTGGGCATCTATACTTGATATCCTGCAGATGTCCTGTCCATGAAACCTCTACTGATATCAATGAGAGTTCAGTCCCCAGAATGACTGCAGAAAGCACAAGAATCTGGAAGTGTCCACAAACAATCTACAATGCAGATAGAAAAGTCTTGTTTTACATATGCTGGCAAAAACTAAACAGCTTTCTATCTAGCTCCTACTTGAAGAAGTTTGATATCACTGAAGCTACAAGACAAGCTAACCTCCAAAGCTTATGAAATTATATTAAAATTTATATTTTCTCTGAGGAAATACCCCGAAGTCCTATTATCTTCAGGTAAACAAGTCAGTATTCCGTCTTCAACTTGTGGAATATCCAGTGCTTGTAGGCATCAACTGTGACCACTGCCAGGCCTGCAAAACATTGATACAGAATACCAGAATAGTGCTTTACCTATTGCTCTAACAGCTCTGTATGGTAGCCTTCCCCCTCCCAACACAGAGCCTCTGTTGCCACAGATACCAAGACATTTGCTTGTAACAGAGGAAGAGAGCTTTTTAAATCAACTAAACTTCTTAACTGGGGTTTTTCTTACCCATCCCCACGGCACAGCTGGGCCACTCACGGTGTTTCTGTGCCAGTCCAGGAAGAAGGCTAGAATCATCTTCCTAGCACAGGGCTGTGGCCAGCATCCATACCCATCAGCGCTACCATCCTGGCTGCCAAACGTTTTAGAGGCAATCTTTGAAAATTCCCAGGTAAAGGCCCTCTGCACGGGTTTACGCTGCATCCTGAATACGGTGGTTCTAGCACATACAAAGCAGATCCATCTATGTACTTGCAGCAAGTCTGATATGTTCAGGATGCCTCAGATTTACTGCACTTGTACAGACCAGCAGCATGTGCGAAGTAGCTCCTCTGGTCTTCTGCTGCTTTCATTTCCATTAGAAATGCTGGCAGGTACAGGCCCTGCAGTGTATGGCACCTACTGTCACCAGCTATGAGGAACTAACCAGTAGATCTTCAAGGGTGTGCTGGTCACAAGGCTAGTCTACCAGTCCCTTCTGTCACCAAGCAGCTGAAACCTGTGGAAAGCAGAGCTGCAGGGAACAGAGCGTGGTACAGATCCCCAGGCAAGAATATTGCAGGGGACTGCAGTTGTGATCTGCATTTCAAGTCCTTCCCGGTCCTCCACCGAGATTGGTGCATTAAGCCCGTATATTCTGAATTCGGTGTCCCTGATTTATCATACAATCCAAACTGAAAAACTGTATTAGAGTAACTGTTCATTTTGTACAGTCTGAGGAAATCTATTTAGACTTCCATGTGCTTTCCATGCACACATTTAGAACAGTAGGTTGTTAAATGATAAATTGTTTCAGAGCAGTCATGATCTTGGACGAGTTTAAAAAAAGGATATGCTTTGCTCAGCAAATTCATGCCAGATCAGTTGATTAGTTGCTCCTTCCATATGAAAATGTTTGTGGGTCTTTCTTAATACTTTGAATTTGCAAATAGCTCATGAAGATAAACTTTACTTTTAGGTAGTACTGGCAGTCTCAGTCAGAACTGAGTAATTATCTCAGCATCTCACACAGCGTAGTGCTTTTTTCCCCTAGGAAACCTCTCTTTCTTTTTCTGGCTTGAGAGAATGTAAGATTGTTTTACAGGAATTCAGAAATGCAGCTAAATGTTACCACTAGATGTCAGTAGCAATAAAGATGATTGACAGTGAGGCTGCTAATGCTTATGAAATGTAGGTCACTGTGACAGCAATTGATTTATCTTGATCGCTAAAATAGTTTATGTGTTAGCATCATGGATGCATCAATGAACAAACACTCTGGTTAAAACGCTTAAGTTACTTGTCTTGGGGGAACCTAAAGCCCAGCCAAACCCATGTTTGTCTTTATTTTCTAGTTTACAAAACTCACTGGTCTAATTTAACTGACTATAGAAGCATGGTGATTTCCATTATACTCAGATAACCATGTCTCTCTGCTGCCCAGGAGCACAGGACAAGCAGCTTTAAGATTTGTTGTATATAAAATTGAAGCTAATGACCAGCTTTCCACTTACTACCAACATCCTCTCTAACATGCTGTAGCCTAATCAAATTTGGAAGCAAAGCTCCCAAACCAAGTCCCAAGGGCACAAGAAACTTGGTGAAACCCCTAAAGAAATTTCCATCTGCAAAGCTCCGCAGGCACAGCAACCTTGCCACAACACAGCAAATCCATTATGTGGCTAGAGCTAGAGCTGCTTACTGTGTTTGCGCTCGTTAGGTTGGTCCTGGCCCTGTGCCTGCTCTGGGAGCTGAGCAGCCACAGGAAGGCTGTGTGGGTGCTAAGGTGCCGCTCGGTTTGTCTGGGCTGGCCTCACAAGCTTGCAGGAAAATCTCTTGCTGTTACTCTACAAAAAGTTTGCCCCTTGTGCTCTAGGAATGGTGATGCTGCACTGGACTGTACGTGTGGGGAGAACTCCCTGAAGTTCAGCTGTGAATGTATTTTGGAGGGAAGTGAACACAGCGAAATATCCCCCATGTCTGTGACTCCAGTTTGGTGCCAAAAGCACGATGGCAGCAGAGTGTGCGCCTGATGATTTGGCCTGAGTGGATGGGGGCAGGTGAGATTAACTAGTTCTGCAGCTGACCTAATTGTGGGCTTGACCAGTTTGTTCAGGAGTATTTCTCTTGGTTATGAAACAGGTGGTAGGTAAAACCTAGTCTGACTCCAAATTGAAACTGTTTCCAAGCCTTAATGCACTGGGATTTTGGTTTAAAAAAAAAAAAAATCAATATATTGTTATATGCTTCATTTTATTCTCCTGGGGGAGTTGTCTTTCGTGTATACACTGCTTCTAACACTTGCTGTATATATAACGGTAACAAATTTATTTCCATATGGATTTTTCTCCTGTGTATTGAAATATGAATGTTTCTTGTAATGATAAGACTTTCTGATGTGTTTTCTTTTTAGGAAACCAAAAGATGAAATATTTGTGAGCTTTTTATCTTTGCATTTGAAATCCTTAAGCAAACCAGTAAAATGCATGTGAGGTTTCAGCAGTTCAAGACATCCTATTTAATGATGAACTGTATTCCATGGAGAAGGACAGAGGTTGTTCCCCAGGTTAAGACTGTTAGTTATCCACTGCCCAGCAAGCACGTTTATTTATGACCAAGGCTTTCATGCAGGAAAGCCTGTTTTCTTTTCCGTTTTCTTCTCTGCCCCCAACATGGAAGCTCAGCGTCCCATTAGCTGCTGTAGCTAAGCACAACCATGCTGAGCTAGTCTATACCTGCAAAGATTTCAGCCTGCAGTGCTTACTATCTGGCCAGCCCACAGTGCAGAACGAATCTGTGACTTTTTGTAGAGGTGGCGTGTGGTTTTGCAATCAGCCAAATACTGTGAACTCTTGGGCCAGAATGAAAGAACTCACCCATTTGTAACGTGTAGCTTAATTAAAATACTAAGATGCGAGAAATTGCTAGATTTACTGTAATGGTAAATAGCCATCCTTGGTCCATATAACTGTGTCCTGTTAGCCTGTAAATTCACCATGTATCATAAAGTAATACCAGATCACAGGTTTCCCAGTCACTGAATACTGATTTAATGCTGCCCTCTAGAGGCCATCTTTTTTTTTTTAATAGAGAAACAAATTTGATGCTAGGAGTGGGGGGGGAAAATCCCTCCCCAGCTCTCAACAACACTGTCCCTTAACTGACAGCATACATGAGGATGGGCACATCTTCTGTGTTTAAGGTTTTGAATAGATAAGGTTTGAATAGATTGCTGTAAAACAGGAGTGTGTACACACAAACTTTAATCCTTTTCCAAATCTTGTATTTCTTTCTTGGGAAATGCCATCATATTCTCTTTTCTTTTTAATCCAATTGTTGCCCAGATAGTGTTATGCAAATAAAAGTAGGTTACCAGCCAATTTTCCATTTTAAAATTTTAGAGTGGAAGCTCTGAATTATTTTCTTTACACACAACAGATTTTTATGAAGATATGCAAAAATATTAATAACAACAAATGGTAAAAATGTAAAAACTGTCCCCAAACCACAAACTGCTTGTCTTGGACAAATTATGTGTCTGGCCAAACTCAGATTAGTGAGTTTGGTTCCAATTTACACTAGCATTGCTAGGAGCAGATTTATTCCCACAGTCCTCAGCAGGTGTCCGAGGGTGGAATAAAACCTCTGTACTACTTGACCTCATTTCAGGCCCCTAAGTTTTACTTGATAAGTATTTGTTGATGTGTTTACTAGCACAGCCAGGCTTTCTTGGTTAACCAGGAAGATTTTAAAGTGAGAGATTAAGTATTTTGACAGATTTCAAGAGGCCTAAGATACTTTAGCTTGTGAGACAATCGATGTGGCATATACTGACCTGGGCAACCTTATAAAACAATTATGCAAGAGCATTTCTCAGACTTGTTTGCAACAGTTTGGAGAAAAAAAAAATCTAGCAAATAAGGCAGAAAAGAACATCCAGTCACTCTAGTCAAGTCTCACTATCATTTACTGGAGTTGCCTGGGTTTTCATGGTGTCCCTGGCACTGCAGTGATAATCTGCCAGCAACGTAGTACAGCTTGAACAGCTCTCTTTTGGGGAACCTATTGCGTGCTGAAGCAAACCTGTGAGTATACGGTCTATATTTGTAAACTAAAAATTACTGTTAGTATTTTCATGTTCCCAAGTGAACCACTGCAACTTTCCCATATGTTTTTGTGTCATTAGGTGGCACAACAAAAGGGATGTCTAACTATTGCATAATCTGCAGCTAAAGTAAGCTGCTGAAAACCTAACACTTCAAAATGAATGGGAGAAGGACTTAATAGACTCTAGGACTCTATACTACTGTAGAGAGCCTGGGGGAAAACCACAGGGAAGTTGGGAAACATGAATTTTCAATGCATGAGAAGTGGCATTATTGACAGCAGAGTGGAATAAGAAATACATTAGCATTTGTGGTTTTCCTATGTCTTAGGACAACAATCAATCCCTGTTCACTAAGTTCTGGTACAAGTTCCCTCACAGTTGCTCAGTTTCATGGAACAGTCACCTAACTTGTATGTCTGTGTGTGGCTTCTTATGTAATGTGGATGTTAATGAAGAAGATTAAAATGGACATGTCCCAAGTACCTGAAATACGTTTCTGTGTAAATAACACCAAGAGCATGGTTTTTTTATATTCTGTTAGGCACTGAATTGTATGCTTAACTTTTAAAGTGCATTTTGCGTGACTTTATGAAGTGGATGCATATCAAATCTGCTTTTCTGCTGTTAAGTGAAGAAGCTGGGAACTGGCTTCGTAAAACACTAAGCACCCACATTACTCACTGAATTTCCAAATTCAGCAGAAGAGGCAGTAAATTGCCATTAGGCAGAATAAGAGTTGGAGTCCTGCTGCATTTGCTGGGTAATTTCATACATGGAATGCTATTTTATAGACAATTTCATAACGTAGCAACTTCTTGCGTTACTATTTGGGGTTCTTTTTTTGATATCTTTAAAAAAAAAAAACACTCAATATGATAAATGTTCACAGAATAGAAGTCAAAACTGAAAGCCACTAGCTCTGTTGCATTAAGTTACTTTCGACACGTCTTTTAAAACTGGCACGTACCCTTGCATTTAGGTGCAATTTCTGAAATGACGTGATTTGCTAAACTGTAATTGTTGGTACTTAAAATCTAAATGAAAACCTGACTTGTTTATATACAATTTAGAAAAATACATGTAATATGTGCTTTATCTGTCCGTATTTGTTTGAAATTATGCTGTTAAGGCTTAATCCTCTGCCATGTTATGCAAGTATCCCTTCTTTATGCAAGCTGTTGCATCACTTTAGTGAGGCTGTTCAGAAAAGTAAAGGCTATTTGCATGCATGTGCAGTTTGGACACCCTGAAAAAGTTTTGTTTGAATGTGTTTACTTGGTATTTTATACAAAGCTGACTAAATCTCTATAAAATGTATCACCTTTAAAAATATATATAGATATTAAAAAAAAAAATACAGAAAATGTACTTAACATCTCTATTTGCAAAATTTTGTAATTTTTAATCATGTATGTGCCATGAAGAGTTCTATTTACTCATTTCTTTAGGGAACAACTGCTTTAAAAATGAAGGCATTAATAACAGTATTTCTTATCCATTGTTTTAACATGTTAAAATGGTATTAATTAGTACTGCATTGTGTATTTCTAGTTTAAAGCTGTAATGGACAGTACCTTAGCTTGAGACCTCCAAAAACATTTTCTTGCGCTTTCTGTAATAAAAGCAAAGACTAGATTTTCAAAAACGGTCTCCCTGTACAGGTTGCTTTTACAATTGTGTG
This sequence comes from Chauna torquata, assembly GCA_013399475.1. Taxonomy (NCBI): domain Eukaryota; kingdom Metazoa; phylum Chordata; class Aves; order Anseriformes; family Anhimidae; genus Chauna; species Chauna torquata. Next base: position 192,445 of record VXAL01017332.1, read on the forward strand.
AATATGTATAATGAACTCTGCATTTATAACCAAGAAAAAACTTTCCAAATTGTAAATGTTTGGGTTGTTACTATAAATAGCTATGATGTATCTTAACCAGACAAGAGTTCAAATAAAGATTAATGGCCGTTATGAACAGTTCCTCTGCTGTCTTTTGTTACTTAAAAACTGACTTATACAACAACTTTGTTTTACTTCCTAAGTTCAACCTAATTTTAAGTGCACGGCCATTTGGTTCTGGATTCTCCAAATTAACACAAAACTTAAACTGCTCCTATTGTTTGTATTGTTTATGTTGTTACTGCAACTAGAAATAATTTTTGGTGGCTGTATTTAGCAAGAGCGTGCTAAGTCTGTAGTTTAAAAGGGTCTGGCATCCTCTTAAAATATTTTCTGGAGTAGATGTCAGTTTAAAACAAAGGAATGCAAACACAAACTTGGAATGAAAAAGAAATCTGGTATCTTTTTGAATCAAGCATGGCAATTCATGAACTCAGTTTGGGATACAAAACCTGCGGTAGCACAGGACTGGACCCATCCCAGGACATCCCTTCTGGTTCTTTATCTTTGTATTTTTCTTTAAGAAATTCCAATCAAACTTGAACAGAGGACTGTCTGCTCTAATCTGATGGTAGCGTTTCCATGTTTAATCCTAACCCACTGCCCATCCTAGGATCTCAAAGGACAGGGTGTTCCGACACAGCTGCAAGAAGGATCCTGAAGGGCCCTCAAAAATATTTTACTACCTCTGAGGTGCCTGGTAACTGAAGGGGCTCTGGGGCTGTGTGCTACTGCCAGCAGCATGTTGCCACACGATGCGGTTTGTGCTCCAGTTCACGCGAGCTGACAGCAGCCTTGCAGGCCCCCGGCGGAGGCAGCCTCTCCCTCACTTGTGCTACGGGACCTCTGCGTTGAAGTCACCGCTCCTGATGCTACTAGAGCAGCCCAGCCCGGCAGGTGGAAGAGTCCAAAGGCGCTGGTGAGTTACTCTTTTACTCTTTGAGGGAGCAGCTGGCTATGGGCATGCTTTGGCTGGGATCTGGGAGTGGGCGGGAAGCCAGGGGCTGGGCTCTATGACACGGCAGGCTCGGTTACAGGGCTGCTAGAGCAGAACCAGCCCGTGTCCTAATGTAGCTCCTGCTATGTCCTGCTAAGCTACTTTCTCCCGCAGCTGACGTGCAACGAGCAGCACCCTGCCCGCAGATCCACCGGACGCGGCCCAGCAGCCCAGCGCTGCCGGGGCGGCAGCCCGCAGGGGGAGCAGCTGGGGCCGGGCTCCTCCCTGCTGGGGCCGCCCCGCGCAGGCGGCGGCGCCGCCCCGGCCCGGGCAGCGGCGAGGCGAGGCAAGGCGAGAGCAGCCATGAGGCCGGCGCAGCGCTCCCGCCAGGAGACCCTGGCCCTGAGGCGGCAGCTCATCGGGTAAGTGCCGCGGGCGGGCAGGGAAATGCCGCTGCCACCGCTCCCCTCCCGGCCCCCGGAGCGCTCCCCGGGCTGCCCGGCCCGCCTGACGTGGCCTCGGGCCTGCTCTGCCCCGCCGGCCCCGGGCCGCCCAGTGGGGGCTCAGCTCGCTGCCGGCCTCCCAGCACTCGTCCCGCTGCGCGTCAGCAGCGAGGTGAGGTGGGGTGAGTCCGCCAAACGCTCAGCCGCTCCGACTGCTCACGGGCCAGGCAATGAGTTCTTCCTTCCCCAGCGTTTTAGGTTTAAGCTAGCGACAGCGAGGGGTGAAGGCAGCGCTGATAGCGTGCAAAGCCTGGGTTTTACTTGGGTAATTAGTTGTAACTGGCCTTCCTTCAGGAAGGGGAGGGAGAAGGTTACGAAACTAAAGCATAAAGATCCCTTAAAACACACATGGCACAGCGTGCCTGTTTAAGCTTGGAACTGCTTATAAAGCAGTTCTTGTCCGGGCGGCTGAGAGCACGCCCGGCTCTAACCAAGCAGAGCAGGGAACTGCGGGAGGCTCGGGCGGTGCTGGAGCAGCTGCGTGCCCCTTCCTTGGACTCCTGAGGCACCCGCGGCTGGCTGCTGCCACAGGGCGCGGGGCTGGGCAGCGGCTCTGGCTGACCTAGCGTTGGAGCTCGTTTGTCAGCAGCAATCTCACAGCACCAAAAACCCGATATGTTAACAAACATCTGCGCAACTTACTAGAATTAAGTACAAGACTCACTTCCAGACTTCCAGTTGCTTGGTTTCCAAAGATTTAAATTCTTAGTTATGCAGAATGCCACCACAGGAGCTGCAGCAAAAGCGTTTATACGTGACTGCAGGAATTACCCCTTACGTATTCAAAAATCAAGGCTACCTTAACTGGTAATGTTTTGTGACAAGAGAAGGCAGGCAAGAAGTATAAATGCTGGAGAACTGTGCTAGTTGCACAAACCTGAAGAATACCAGTCTGTGTATTTAATTTTTTTGTAACCAATTTGCCCTGTTACTGGGAATCAAAGATCCAGCCTCTTTAAGTGCTGCCTTAGTACACATTGAACTGTCAGGATAACTTTACAAAAAAAACCCTTGTTTTATCATCCTACTACCACTTCATGCAGAAGGTGTAGGGTTCCTGTAGGGGAGGGATAGTGAAGTATTTGATTTTAGCACTGTCTTTTTTTTTCCACTCATTTGATAACTTTTTTTATATTTATGGTCAAATTATTTCCCTTTTATTTTTGTATAAGCAATCTGTACTAAATGAAGCACGAAAGGCTGCCGTTGTCCTTCAGTGTCAATTAAACCCCTGCAACTCTACTTAGGCAGACATTTCAATTTTACTTATCAAATGTATAGAAGCAGTGAAACAAAACAAGCTCACTTAAGTAGGCCCAGCCTTATAAGCAAAACCACTCAAGAATCACCTGCACCATACTCTCTGGACAAGCACTACCTTTAGCAAGAACCAAGAATACAGTAACAATAACAACAAGGTAAGACACAGGCACCAAAGAGCTTCAAGAACAGGACGAGCAGACAGCATAGACAGCAAGGAGCTGTAGTTAAGATCAGATGAAGCTTTAGAGGGAAGTTGTGTCCATGCTGTGGTTGAGGATTCCTAGTGAAGGATTTTCTGTTCTAGAGTAGTGGGTTTTTTGTTTTTTTTTTTCCCCCTCCCCTCCCATGCAAGTCTAACAAAATTTGACTATTGGGTCAGAGCACAAAAGACTATTCTATTTCCTATCCCAAGCTTTGTTTTAACGGCCAGAAGTAGGATGACAGCATGTGCTGCTGCACTGGGGACATGTCTTTCTCTTGATTAACTGAAAATGTTACTAGCAGAATAAACTGTGACTTAGGCAATTCACTAATGGTTATTTTGCTTTCTGATGCTTTGCCACAGCTCTTCTTGCAAGCTGTTTTTTTCAAATGATCCAGTGAAGATTGTAAAGGCAAAAGGCCAGTACATGTATGATGAGAATGGAAGACAATACCTTGACTGCATAAACAATGTTGCTCACGGTAAGTTAAAGTCCTGTTATTTGACACCACGTTTTTCTGAGCAAAGCTAGGAACAATCAGTACTTTTTACCACTGTTCCATTGTGTTGGGGGAGGGGTTGCTTAATTGGAAGAGCAGAAGAAACCTTTCTCGATCCCACAGTTTGGGCAGCTACTGTTCATGTTTGAATTTCTGCATGCATGAATGTGATGCTTTCCAGACTTGCATCCTGTTTTATCTTCACAGAAACATACTTAACTAAAATTTTCAGAACTTTGTTACATGAAAATGCAAGTCAAGCATCTAACTGTAAAACTCACAACTGACAGTTTGTTGTACTTGTAGAAGTTACTAAGGGTACTGTCCCAGGACCACTGCTCAGTGTGGTGTGTTACTTGCATTTTATGAAGCAACTGTTTTTCTTCCAATATTTGAAATTGCTTTAAACAGTCAGTGCTGTCAATAATATTGAAGAATTATATTGTAGCCCTACTAGAACGGTAAAGCTTATCTGCACATACCCAAACTGCAAAACTATTCAACTAAATTCAAAATATCAAATTAGACGCTATTTATTCCATTATATCAATTTTCAGTATTCAACAACCAACCATGAAATATAATAACAGGCAATTTAAGACTTTCCAAACCAAGAAAAAGAGTTTTTAATGAAGGCTTTCAAGGCGTACCAATGTTGTTATGCTGATAATATCATTAATGCCCCACTCATTAAATAGGAACATCAGTGACAATAGCTCTATACTGTTAGAGAAATGTAAATGTAAAGTCAGTATGTGCTTGTTAATGAACATCGTGTGTAATACGGAAGAACTCTAAAACCCCTCTCTCCACTCTCTTGCAGTTGGACATTGTCACCCTGATATAGTAAAAGCAGCTCATGAGCAAAATCAATTGCTAAATACAAATTCTCGTTATCTGCATGACAACTTAGTTGATTATGCAGAGAGACTTTCAAAAACACTACCTGAGAAGCTGTGCACCTTTTATTTCTTGAATTCTGGGTAAGTCAGGTGTATCAGAATTGATCCTGTCTTTGCACTAGTTATACACAAACTAGCGTAATACCTCCTTATCAACAGCCAACTGCAGCTGGAGTGGATGACTATATACCAAAAAAAGGTGGTTTGATTTTTTTTTTGCATTTTCAAGAAACCGTGGTCATTTTTAGAAATTCTGTGACCCTGAAGTTCACATTTACCAAGCTCTCTATCAGGAAACTGAACTAGTGCTTTATTTGAGAAGGGTTTTATTCTGTTTATAAGGCCTTGGACTACAAAACATTAATGTAAGGATTTACTGTATTAGTTTCTTGTCTGACTCATTTTCTGAACTTGAAATTTCTTCTATCATCAAAATTCAATCTAACAATGCATATTTTTGCTTGTGGGAGAGTTCTTGTATTGCCAAGCAACCTCCAATTCAAAATAAAAAATAAACTGTTTCCAAAGCAGTTTCTGCAATTCCAGGTAAGATGGATTCTACCTTGTTAAACAGTCATACCTAATGAGTGCAAAGCACTATTGATTAGCAAGGGATCTGTTAGTATCTTCCATCTGGTTCTCTGTTCTCTGCAAGGGAGGTCAGAATTTCAAAATTCAGGTATCTACAATGAAATGCTTATCAGATTTTTCAATTGTAGATCTGAAGCTAACGATCTTGCCCTAAGAATGGCACGGCAGTATACAAAACATGAGGATGTTATTGTTTTAGACCAGTAAGTATATTGACAATTTTATCTACTGTGGGGTACAAGGCTCAGTTTTGATCTGTGATCAGAGCATTACTGTTGCAGTAGGAAGACTGTAGGCAGGAAGCTGAGAAGTAATTTCTCCCTGTTCAGCATTTGTGAGACCACCTTTGAAGTACTGTGTGCAGGTAGGGCTCTCCAGTACAAGACAGACATTGCTGTACTGAAGTGAGGCCAGCAGTGGCCTGCCATGATGGGTAGGGCAGCTGCAGACCTGAGGGTTTAGAAAAATTGGGTTTGTTCTGCCCTAGGAGAAGGCTAGCAGGAGATCTTACTGCAATCTGCAAGTATCTAACAAGGCGGCACAAAAACATGAAGTCAGGTCTGAAGCTGCATGGTGACACGAAGAAGAGGCAATGGACATAAGCTGAAACCTGAGGCATTCTGATGAGACATAAGGAAAAACTTCACCATGAGGATGGAATATTAGAATGGGATGCCCAGAGACTGAAAACTCCAGTGCTGCAGGCCAGACAAGTCCACTCCTGCAATCTTTTAATGCTCCTTGTGACTTACAGTGCTGTGATTCAAGTCACTGACCTCGGAAAGCCAGTGAAAAGGACTACTGTCCCCTTGCATCCCTCACATTCAGATGCTTAAAAAAATACCCAACTACTAGTAAGCTCATTGATCAATAGAAATCTCAGAGCTGTTCTCAGCTAAGTGACTGTATTCCCACCAGGTGACATAGCCCATCTACTCCTTAGCTGTCAGTAATGTTAATCATAAAGAATTCTTGATACTGCAGAAATTACTGTTTAGTTCTGCTGATTGTTTTTTAAGTGCTTACCATGGACATCTGACATCCTTGATTGACATAAGCCCATATAAATTCAGAAAGCTAGAAGGACAAAAGGAATGGGTCCACGTGGTATGTACTTCAGCCTATAACTACTGACTACTTGTAAATTAAATGAAGTCTTATTTGTTATACTAAATGTAGAATATACTGTTCCTTTGCATAGGCTCCTGTTCCAGACATGTACAGAGGACTATACAGAGAGGATCATGAAGATTCAGTAACAGCCTATGCTAATGAAGTGAAAAATATTATTGAGCAAGCACATAAGAAAGGCAGAAAGGTAAAAAGTAGTTTCCTTAACCATTTGTCTTGCCTCAGAAATGAGCGCAGGTGACAGTCAATGCCATTCAACATTAGTGAGCTAAGTGACATGGACTTATCAAAAAGAAAAGATCGTGTAATAATGCAATGACCAGCTAATGATGAAGAGCTTGCTAACTGTTAACACAATTTCCACAACTTTCTCTATTGTGTGTTCAAACATTACATGGTGCATATGTTTCAGATTGCTGCATTCTTTGCTGAATCTCTGCCAAGCGTTGGTGGTCAAATCATTCCACCAGCAGGCTATTTTCAGAAAGTTGCAGAGTAAGTGGCTGTTCATTATCTTCACTTTTAAAATTTAAAATGTCCTACATATGGATGATAGAGAATTTCTCTGCCTGCTGTAGCATATAGCTTTACAAGCAGAAAAAGGTGAATGCCTTTATGTTAGAATGTAAATTTTGCAGGGCACAGTCTTCTTTTTAAACACACGGTACAGAACTTAGACCTGCCCAAGTTTGCTTCCAAGAAGTCTGCAAAGTAATGCTTTCTGCATGATCTTAAACAGTAAATACTATGTTCAGTCTGCTCTCAGAGTGTAATAAAAGCTGTTATGTTACAGGCACGTGCACACAGCAGGAGGTGTATTTATTGCTGATGAAATTCAAGTTGGCTTTGGCAGGGTTGGCAAGCACTTTTGGGCATTCCAGCTTCAGGGAGAAGATTTTATACCTGATATTGTCACTATGGGGAAACCCATAGGAAATGGGCACCCTATTGCTTGTGTAGCAACAACAAAAGAAATTGCAGAAGCATTTGCAGCCACAGGAGTGGAGTATTTTAACACAGTAAGTAAAAAGTTATCCAAATTCTCCTTCTTTTTACAGGAGTGTATTAAAATGAGATAATCATGCAGCCTTTTTTTTTTTTTAAATCTTCCATCACCCATACAGTTACTGTTTGTATTAATTGCCATCTTCCTAGTACATAACTTTATTTACTGGCTCCATCAGATATAAATGTCAGTATGCTTATTTTATCACTAAGGCTGCAATGCACTTTTGTTGACAAGATTGCATCTTTCTTCCCTTTCAATGGCAACACCTATTCCTTTCCTGAACTCAGTTTGGAGGAAATCCTGTTTCATGTGCCATTGGATTAGCTGTTTTAGATGTGATAGAGAAGGAGCACCTCCAGGCTCATGCCACAGAAGTAGGTGACTTCTTGATGAAGCTACTCAAGGAGCAGAAAACCAAGCATCCCATCATTGGTGATGTCAGGTATCAGTGCCTTATTTACATTTTTAGCTGCTTTTTGTTTGGTTCTTCGTGAACAATTCAATCCAACTGATGTGGTTTTAAGAAACTCATCAAATCAGTGTTTTCAGGAAAAATCAACAGCCTACAGTACATTAGATTAAGCCAAACTTGAGCTAATCCAAAGTCTGATGTACTTTGCCTCTCTAGGCCAGTACTGCTTTATGGATTTCAATACAGCTCTGGGAAGACACTTCTGATTTATTAGCTGCTAAAAGAACTCACTTTCCTGTTTAAACTCTTTCAAGTGCACAAAGAACACAATTAGTAAGTTGAATGAAAAATATATTTATCATGTATCTGCTCAGAATGGTGGCACAGGACAAGTCTGTACTGTATCACTATATTTCTGCAAAAGAGCACTACCTCTTCTATCACTAGCCAACATCCATCTGTAATTCATATGCACCTCAGGTTTGGTCTCGCAAAAACCTATCTCAATCCTTTAGTTCACTTGCAGTTCCTTCTTATGACATAGATTGACTATTTGGATTTCTTTCAAAGGGGGTCTGGCTTATTCATTGGAGTGGACTTAATTAAGGATCAAGCAGAAAGGACCCCAGCCACAGCAGAAGCAGAGTATCTAATAACAAGGTATATGGGACAATTATGTGCTAGGCAAGCACAATATTTCAAAGTAACCTGCCACTCAGTAGTTGCTGAAGTATATCCAACTGGAAGAAAAAGAAACCAGTCACTGCAGAAAAGCAGTCTGGACAGCCAGCATACTAATGCTTTTAAGTTTTTCTGAACTACATGCAAAGGTGAACATAATTATTTCTGTTATTGTTCTTTCCAGGCTTAAGGAAGAATATATACTACTAAGTACAGATGGTCCAGGAAGAAACGTACTTAAATGCAATCCCCCAATGTGTTTCAATATGGAGGATGCAAAATTTGTTGTGGATACAATTGACAAACTACTAACAGGTAATAAAGATCAGAAAACTGCCTTATAGTGGTTGCTGTTGGACCAAGCAGCTAAGCCTGCTTTCCAGAAATCCTGAAACAGCCAAGATGGTAGACACTGAACACATAGGAAAGCCAGTCATTGAAAGTTTAGCCTTCACTTCCAAATTACTCCATTTTAAAGTTCTCCACTGTGACTGAAAAAATGGCAAAAAATTGTGCCTTTTAAAATACTTTTGCTCTGACAGGATAGTGTTTACTCATCTGAGCAAGGGGAACTGTCAAAGCTAACCACATCTCATTCTTGAAAGCCATCATAGTGATGCATTTGACACTTAGCTTTTTGTACAACTTGTGCACACTCAGTATTAACAAAGTTAGTCCAAAAACTTGTCTCAGCCATGAGGTTGTTAAATTGTTGCTTTTTGTCCCTCCAGATATGGAAAAAGAATGCCTGAACCAGGACAAAACATCCACTTGTTCTACCTAAGCAGGTATTTATATTCACTCCTTACACTAATTAAAAGCTAAGGTTTCTAAGCTTAGCTTCACAGGCACTGCCACAGGCAGAAGTAGAGCAGTACCAAGTTTTCTCAGAGATGCTTTTACTTGAAATTAGTTTACAGGGATTTTTGGCAGTCTAGAAGCATGGACTAGACTTGGGTGTATCTGGCATTCACAGCTACCTTCTATTAGTCTGACACTTCTAGTAAACATTGTATGTATTCACTTGTTTTCAAGCTAGGTCCAACATGTCTCAGAAATGCCTACCACTAGCACTGCTCTTCTGCCAGTTGCTCAGTGCCTTTAGCCTCCAGCCAGAAGCTGCTGCAGCTTCATACAGTGTCTAGTTACAGTCAGATAACTACCTCTTAGCAAGTTTTCCCATAACTTCCCTTAAGAACATGTGCTGCAGCACTGTACAGTCCACACACCACAATTTGGGAACCTCCACTTAAGCTAACAGTTTTATGAAGAGCTATAAACAGTACTTTTCATACTATAGCACCTGTTTTACTTAACATTTGACTTCGAAATAATATTGCCTTCTGTTCTCTTGAGCATTTTTCATTTGACTACACAACCATTTCAGGCTCATGGTTATTATCTCAGGATTAAGCATCAACTTACCCCTATACCCGGAAGTTTGTGGGCATCAGTAAGACAAAGCCCTGTTCAGTGTTCCAAACCTTGCAAATCCTGCTATCTGTTCTGGTCCCTCTATAGCTTGCTTAACAGAGAACACTCAGCTGCTGCTCACTGTGCTGAACACTCATGAGCAGTATGCACTTACAGCTAACACCTTGATAACACTTTGGTACACCTGGTACTTCCTGAACCTGCTCCAACCAAAAGACAACTGAATGCATTTTTAACCAAGTACCCAGTAAAGCTCTAGGTACCTGGGTATGAATGTAATCAATGTGATCACTGTTGGCCTCAAGCACCATACTACATTCACAGTGCTATGGCCCTATGCTAATTGAAAGCATGCTTTTAGTTCAGTGCAGTAGTAGTATAGCAGGCACAAGAAAAAAATGTGTTAGTATTTTATTTAGCAGGTTAATGGAAAGACATACAGCTGTTTGTACTACGTATTCTTGAGAACAGAAAGATTACTCAACAGTACCAGTTTAACTTCAAAGCCTAACAACTTAGTGTGCTTGTCTGTAACCTAAACTAAGCATGAAAAATGCTCTTCTACAAGAAACCAAGAATGCAAAAAGCCTCTTACTAAGTACAGTACCAGTATTACACTTACATACAATGTAAGTGAAAATGAGGCAATGAAGTAGATTTCTTTTAATGATGCTTTTACAAGAAAACAATGTTATTTTCTTTCCATAGGTTTCAAACATTTTTCAAGATCTACAACTAAAACAATATTCTACTGTGATAATGCACATTTAATCTTCATCCTAGCATGTCTTAAACAAGATAAGTTAACCTTTGATTTTGTTATTTTCAGTTAACCTGTTATTAAGTAAAAAGCTCTAGGAGAAATAAATTTTACAAAAGCTTGTTTCAACTGTGGCAGATGTGTGGGATTGACTTTTATTTAACAGAATATCTAAAACTGGTTATAAAGGAATACACTTCTAGTAGCTACTATAAACTATGTTTTCCAAACTCATGCTCTTTCAGGTTATGCCTGTTCAAAAATTAAGATGAGCCAGTTGGTTCTCTTATTTATCTACTGCTACCTATGGAAACTCCATTCTAGCTGTCTTTCCCAAGCTCCTCTGACCACTTTCAGTAGGTAGTTTCATGTTAATGAGGTCCTAGCAGCACTATATTCAACAAGAGGCCTCAATGAGCAGATTAAGTCAAAAACTTCAGCCCCAAAGTCATAACATCAAATAAATGAAGAACAGACAGCTGAGGGTCACAGCTCCCAAAGCTGCTTAATAAATACTTTGTCCTCAAGAAATATCTGACTAGGATTAGTAAATTAACAGTACATTACAGCCATAAGAAGCAACCTTGTTTACAAGCTCTTGCTTTCACCATGTAGTTATGTTCTTTGCATCACAAACTTTTCATGCAAAGAAGAAAGGGAAAGCCAGCTCTTCATTTAAGTGCTAGTATCCCCAGTTTCTGCTTAAGGCCACATCACCTGTACAGGAAGCATTACTTGAGGATCTACTTCCAAAGAGCACCAATAAAACAGCCAGCTGATAAGCTACTGCTAATACACTAGCCAGAAATACTGCAGCAGTATGGTCCTGGCACAACACTATGCAAATCCCCCTCTAGGGGGCAAACTATCTGCTAGAAAAATAGTTCTGCTAAGCCTTACTTCAAAAGAAAACAAGTAAAAGGATACAACAGAGTAAAGCACTTCACTTTTTAATCTTCAAGAGTAATACTTACAAGTATTATACTCATTTGTTTCAATTGTCTGTATTCTATTTTCAAGTTGGGCATTTTGTTACGTACTCCAACTATAAAGCTCGCATGCCCTCTATCCACTTTAAAATCTGCTTCAATCTTTTTTATATTCAAAATTTCCACTTAGCCCCAGTCAAGTCTTACAGACTTCTAACTTCAGTTTCTTTCCAAGAACAGCCAGCAGGGAGCAGCATATTATAGTCCCTGCAGGAATAGCTGCTTCCTTTATGAAAAAAATGAAAAGATCACTATTAACATCTGTTTTATCTCTTTTCTTAGTTGATTTAGTTCCACTTCTGGTTTGTTTGTTCAAATTGTATGTTGAAAGAAAAAATTATGAGACTTAAAAAGGCAAGTAAAATCAAAGAGACTACTGCAACAAAGATTATAAGTTTACTTTGTACAGCAGCACTTACTACTTGGAGTATTTTTAAATTTAAAATTGGGACTATTCTGCAACAAGAGGCAAATTACATAAAAATAGTGGTAAGCTAGTCAAAAAAAGGAAAGTATCTTTAACTGGTCATTTATCTCTAGAGAAAGGGCTGCATCATTAGAGGCAGCTTTGTTGTTTTTCCTCCCACAGTACAGCTTCAGTGGAAGTTCTTTAGGTTTTTTTTTTTGGTACACAGTAAGACTTCAAAAATTCAGACTTTGCATTGATAATTTAATGTCTGTCTAGCCTGTCTTTCAAGACAGGTATACATGCTATTAAGAACTTTTAGAAATCTCTCAGACTCAAGACACTGAAACATGAAGGAAGTGCAGCTAGCTTCTTGCATACCTCTTAAGCTTCCTCCTGCAAAGCTGTCTGGACTGCCAAGCCCTACCTGAAACCTATGCCTCTGGCTCCTCCCACAAGAGCCTTACAATGCAGGCATTACTACAGTTACGCTGAGCCTCTGTACCTGTCTAGAACACGAGCCACCAGCTTCCCCAACAGCAGGGGATTTCTGCCCAAGTTCTCTTCCATAACCTCCACGCAGAAGTGACTGCAGTTTTTAGCTGCCACTTAACTGCAAGTGAACACAACTCCCTACCAATACAGCCCCCTAGTTCCAAGATTAAAAGCATTAAGTCCAGCTCTTCATCTATCAAGGTACTGCCATGAACTAAGTTCTGAGAACAATATACTGCTGTTTTACTAACACAAGCTGAAGAATGGCACAAGACACTAGATTACGCCTTTTTTATTTCAAAAGCTAGGATAGCTTCAATATCCATGTCATGGTGAATCAGAACACATGTAAAATACCTTACAATACATTAGATTCCAAAAAGGTACCAAAAAGTACAGTAAAATTAACACTTCCATTACAGGAAATGTATGACACAAAAACAATACAAAATAAAAAGGTGGAAAGTGACACTGGTTCCCTAAGATGCATCTCTTTCTGTACAACTGGAGTAATGCAGAGTCCATAGTTAACTCCAAGAGGCAGTCCCTAGATGCAGAGCTGCAGCTTTAAGCAGACCCTCAAAATCAGTTTCAGTTTAACCTATTAATAAAATCATTAATTAATATCTTCAGCAAGGCTGAAATTTACACACCACACTGTCTAGACAACTAGTTATCTGTAAGTATTAAACATGTAAAACATTTCCAGGGAGCTCTTCCAAGTAAGATGCACATTTAACAGGCCATAGAAATTTATTGTAAAGTTAAATTTGGTACAGAACTGAAATATCCATCTACAGCATTGTATACAAAACCTATGCAGTCATTTTCCAAAAGAGACCATGCCACTGCATACCTGAATAAGTTTGATCAATATGGCTTGTAGTTATTCTGATGGCCACCACGCCTTGGTGTCTTCCCATAATTTGCACTGCCTTGACCTATGAACAAGACAACAAATGCATTAAACTGCTAATTAGTTACGCTTGCTTATACCCAATACAGTTCTCTTTACTTACTGTAATCATAGCCTGGTCCATATCCATAATACCCATATCCTGAATAATCATAGCCTCCATAGCCACCATAACCTTGCTGATAGCCGTATCCTTGATTCCCATAACCCTGGTTCCAGTAATTGCCATAACCTTGATTCCAATTTTGACTTTGAGCTATAGAAGGGAAAACCATCCACAAAATCCCATTTTAGTACACACAGCTTATTTTGAATGTGTCCATACTAAAGTAGTGCGTGTAGTACTTACCACCGCCTCTTCCACCTCTGCCTCTTCCTCCATAGCTACCTCTTCCTCCACCACTACTGAACTGTTGCTGCTGGTATACTTCTTTTGGCTGTGCTACCTTTATCTCGCACTGAAAATGAAGAACAAGGAGGAGTGTGTATATTGTCTTATAGCAGCACTGTCCAAACCTAGCCACCTACGAAAGCCAGAGGTTATTCTAGAGGCAAAGGAGGTATACATGCTGTGCTCCCTGTCATGTGACCAAGCCTACTGCATATTCAGAAGCATGAGATTTGTCGCACTGCCTGGGCAAAGGTAAGTCACTATCAGCCATTCAAAGCAGGCCACTGCTTTCAGAGTACTTTATGCCACCCATTCCCCGCCATCAACTTCCCCACCTCTTCCGTGGGGAGGTCAGCATAGCCATTACTGCTCTTGTGGTGGCCGCAAGGCTGCCCTGCATCCTGCAGGCCCTCTAAGACTAAGCTGTTCTGTTGGACTGCTTCACCTGAGCTGCACTGACTGCAGAGCTACCAAGAACAAGGCTGAGAAATAAGCCGGGTTTTCCTGGCAGCTTTCATACAACCTATATATGGAGTATCTGTGTTGGGCTGTAAAGGATGCTTAACAACACTTGAAAACATCACCTATCAACTGTTAAGAATACTTAAAAATAACCAGAATTGACATTTCCAAGACTGGTTCCCAAGCTCCAGTTCAAGCTGTCAGCCAGCTTCTACTTGCTGAATCCGTGCATGGTCAGAGATGAAAGCTACTGCTCCTGTGAAAGGAACAATTCCCTGTGATGGCACCTGAGCAAACCTAGCTTGGAATTCTTCACACAGGAGCTTGCTTTAAGGTAATGTGCTGTTTTTATTATCACTATGACAAAAACAAGCCATAGTTGTAAGATACACAAATATGATTTCTCAGCTCCTTTCACACACAACCCTTCACCTCTCCTGACAAACTTTATTGCTAACTACAGTGTCTGGCAAACCTAATGAACAGGTAGTTATCAAAAGTTTAAGATTGGACCTGACACAGCACAGGGTAAACTAAGCATTCCAAGTCACTGTGTGAGGCAGTACGAAAAGATCTAACAGGATTTTGAAGCTGGTGTATGGTTGGCATTGGACACAGAGCAAAAAGAACAGGGACACCTTCCAGCCAGCAAACATCATTTGCCTCCAGTCCTTCTCACAAGCTTGACACCTGAACCTGTATTAGCTATTCCTACAGATGAGCACTGTCAGCCGTTCAGAGCATCTCACACCACTGTTAAGAGTAGTTCACACAACCAGCCAGCCAGGTTCAAGGGGCCATGAAGCATACATTTGCTCTGGTTTCTGAAGTTAGTACCAGTAAGCCTGAATTTATGCAATTACTCTATGCTGAAAATACAGCATGAATCTGTTCAAAGGGTTTATATCACTATACTGATATACAAGCAAGCCAGTTTTTCCAGATGTATTTAATTAGCATAATTAGGCCCTTCACCTATAAGTGCCCCTAGAACATAGCAAGCATTAAGGCTGCCAATATTGGCAATGAACCTTGGTAGGCTCTGTGACTGAAAAAATGGCAAAAAAGCTGTTGTAAATTGCAAGCTGTCCTTATTATACCCTGAACTGAGAGGTCTACAAAATCCTTCTCAGAGTAAACATGTAGTGGTATTATGCTTAAGATCTTGGTCAAAAATTTACAAATCAAAACCTTCTACCTTGCTTCCACTGACGTTATGGAATTTCTTCTCCAAAACCTTCTTCACTGGATCTTCTTCCTTGAAAGTGATGAACACAAACCCCCTCCTTTTGTTGGTCTTTGGATCCATTGGAAGTTCAATTGCTTCAATCTGAAGACATGAAATACTATTTTTAGACTCTTATTTTAGCAGAACAGTTAAATACATGGTATTTGGAACAGTAAAACAGAAAGTAAGTTTCATATCTATGCATATTATGCCACAACAAAAGTTGCAAGATTCTTCCTATAGGAAGATAAGCTTTCAGACCAGAGGCTTCAACTTTACATTAAAATTGCTTTTTAAGATTTGTAAGATAGAATGGATTGAGTTACAAATGAGGTATCTAATTAGCAATGTAGGCATTTAGTGCAGCATGTACATTCCTTGCTCTCAAGATGGGAAACCTCTGGATCAGTTATAAAAGGCTTGATATATCTGAAGCTAATGTACTTTGCAACTTGCAAATTATTAGGAAACTAAACAGCAATTGTAAACTATATTGTGATTCAGTGTTTAGTCAGATAACATTACACACCTCTCCAAACTCTCCAAAGTATTCCCTGATTTTCTCTTCTGTGGCTTCGGGGTTAAGTCCACCAACAAATATTTTCTTCACTGGATCCTTTTTCATTGCCATGGCTTTCTTGGGGTCAATTAGTCGTCCATCTAGCCTGTGTTCTTTCTGTTCCAGAACCTGAAAGATAGTTTGGTAAGATTAACTCAAGCTGGAAAGTTTCCCTGTAAGTTAAGAAACTGAAAAATGAAGCTTAAATTCACCTTTTCAACACTCCCAGGTTCTTTGAAGAGAATAAATCCAAAGCCTCTGGATCTTCCTGTGTTAGGGTCCATCTTTATCGTACAGTCGGTTACCTCACCAAACTTGGTGAAGTAATCTTTCAAGTCTTTTTTGCTTGTATCCCAACTGAGGCCGCCAACAAACATTTTCCTGAAATTTCAAAGGGAAGAGCTATTTAGATTCAGGAAGTACTACAGAAAGCCACATGCAGCAAGATGCTCTGACTGGTACACACCTCAGCAGCATTGTCAGAAACAGGACCAACTGTTGAAGGTTAAACACCTCTCCATATTGTCAAAAGCTGACTGATACTACAGGAGTACACAAGGGTTGTTTCCCCCACCCACCCACCTTTGAAGTAATTACACAGTGCACCCTGAAGCTTATGACATACCATAAGAAACTGTAAAAATCACCTAATATATTCCTCACCAGTAACTTATATTCCTCCAGCATGATTCTGCTATTTGCAGCAAAGCAGTATTGAGTATCAATTACTGCCAGTTCAGTTTTTGGAAAGAAACCGGAGTCATTTTTACTGCTTTGAAAGCACTCAGACTAGAAAAGGGCATCAAAAGCAAAATACTTAAGCTCTACTACGATTTGGACAAATGGCTGTAAAAATGTTAGTCCTAAGAACAACCCACATAATTTAAGCCAGGTATTACTGACCCCTAAGAACAGTCTCTACGACAGATGGGACTTTGGCTCTGCCTAAAGAAGTACGCTGTGCACTTCTTCCTGCTTAGTTATTGAATCTAGCTCTATCTTCATCAGTACTACAACGTTAAACTAGTCTTTACTTTCATGGAAGTTCACAATACAGTACTTCCCCATCCACTTTCCCACACAGAATAGCTCTAAAGCATCACAAAGAACTAGAAACTAGTGAAGTGCAATACAGAATTGAAGCTAACAAGCAAAACTAAGATCAGTCAATAAGGTACTTAACAAATGCCTCACTCCTAATGAAAACATTAATAACATGACTATTTCCTATTTTCAGAGTTTACAAGACAACAAACTAAGCTTTTAAAAGCATTTGAGCCTTTTTACCTAACTATAGACTAATGTGGTTTAAGTCCTCATTACTCTGTTTAGAGGCAACCTAGACGTAGCACTAGAAGCTAAGAGCACTTTAGAAACTAGACTACATCTAAATAAAATTGGCTTTTGTTGTTAATGTATAACTTCAACTTGCTAAAGCCAGCATCCATTTATGTTCAAAAGGCAACATGAGAAAAAAACCTGTAAGTGCCCCGTTTTCTAGATTGTTTTCCTTGAACTGGATGAAGCTATATCCTTTGTAGGCTAAATCCGTAATTCTTCAGATCAAGCTATGAACTCTCAACTAAGAAGTGCAGTATGATACACAAGGCCCAAGTAAACTCTGTGTATTTCTCACAGCCATTAAAAAAAGAGGCCTTGAAGCCTTACAAAGTTTACTAAGCCTTTCAATAACAGGTAAAAGAAAGGTAACTTGATGGCTTCATTGTCATCTGAACAGCTGAGAAGAACAGCTGACCAATCAAGACTGCTGTGATCTGTACAGACTGACAGTCTTTTGATAGCACACCCTGCCATCATTGAATACACTTATAGAACAGATCAAGAGAAATTCCAAGGCAGGGGGGATGACAAGAATTTGTCTGCAGGCAGCTTTTGCCACTTTATGCCCTACGGATGGGGCTATAGTAGACATGCAGATATTGCCACATGCTAAATTCATCTCTTACCACAGGAGTAGATAGATATTACACTTTGTGATTTACAGTCCTTTGTTTTGTTAGGGGCATGATCAACACCTACATGTATTTAAATACCACAGTATAGAGCCTTTGAAATTAAGACCAAGTTCCTAGTATTTAGCTTCCCCTTCAGCAACCACACAAAGTAGACAATTGCACTTAATATATAGTCTCTTTTTTCCCCTCCTCAGTGTATTAATACAGATAAAGCATATTTCAGCTGCTAACAAAATATTTAGCATTAGTGTCCTGAACTCTGCCTTGGACAGGTCTTCTTTTAGCACCAGTTTAAGTTTTCACATAATTCAATCCCTGTAAATATAACTGCTTTTCTTAGAGGTTTTAGTTAGCACAGACTTGGGGTTGAAACTTGTCACCTCCTATGAGAGGAAGGGGAAGAACATCACCCACATTTCAGGGCAGAATACTCAAGACATATAAAGAAAATTCACACAGCTTACAGGTGTAGTTCTCAATCCTTCAACAGCATCAGAAAGGCACATCTGACGCTAGCTTATGGGAAACTTGTGTAAGCCTTACTCCTTCCCTTAAAGCTGAAATGTATTACACTGCTGTGGCTTCAGCTCTCTGTTCAGCCTCAGGCAACTGACCCTCTGATCAGGGCCCAATGACAACAAAGGAAGTTCCAATGAAATACGTGGGTAGCTAGAATCACAAAGACCCTCCTGAGAAACAGGAAGATAGTTTTCAAGTCAAGCGTGTATATTCATAAAGGTAAGAAACCGATCAACTATGATGGTAAAGAAGTTAATCTTATTACGTAAAGATGCTGCTACTAAAATACAACAAAACTACAGTGACTGCTCCACAAATCACTCTTAAGAGATAAGCAGTTTTCTGACAATGCTGCAAAGAAGTATACCAAAATCGCTCTCACTTTTTTTTAAACACACCGCACATCATCTGTCATGTTGTTTTTCCCCTTACTTCCTCCAAAAATACTTAAGACTACCACGGCTACCTTCCAAACCGAGATTTTTTTTTGTATCCATTACACAAAGCATGCTCGTGTTTACAGGAATGGTGGGGATCGTTCACGCGACCTCCCAGAAAGTTTGAACCAGCCCACCCCCGGCAGAAAGCAACTCCTTCTATCCGCTCCTTTCCTTAAAAAGGACGGGGAGGCGGAAAACGCGGGACGCGAGGCGAGCCGAGGTGAATCCCCTTCCATTTTACAGCGTGAGAAGGCAAGCAGCCCGCTCCCCCGCCCCTCCCCCAGCCACCACATGGCGCCAACAAAAGGCAGCTCCAGAACAAAGGAAGCGCTGCTGCTGCAGGGCCGCGGCTCGCCGCCCGCCCGAGCGCTCCGCAGCGGGGCCGCCCGCCGCCCTC
>VXAL01017332.1:211799-230139 GCA_013399475.1 Chauna torquata
GTCGCCGCCGCTGCTGCTGCTGCGCCCGCCGCTGCCGCCGGGGCCCCGCCGGTTTCGGCCTGCTGCTCTCCGGCGCTCTCGGCCGCTTCGTGCCCGTTCTGGGTGGCGCCGGCGGCGGCCGCCAACTGCTGCTCCGCTTCGGACATGCTGCCCCGTCCGCAGAGGCGAGAGGGACGACAGGCGCCTGCGAGAGACGAGTGGAGCCGGCGGTCAGCGAGGCGGCTCCCCCCGCCGGGCCGGGCCGGTCTAATCCGGTCCGGTCCCGCCCCTCCCCCCTTTCCGCCGCCGCCATCCCGCCGCCGCTCATACTCACTTTAAAACCCGCTCGCAATAAAATCCGGGCCGGCCGGAATCGGATTAAAATCCCCCGCGCGCCGGAGCTGACTCCCCTCCCCGCGGCGCTCGGCTGCTCCGCACCGGCCCCGCCGCCACCTCCTCCTCCCCCCGAGACACGTACTCTCCGGCCCAGAGCCTTAACGCGTGGCCGCCTTTATACTGCCGGAGCTTCGGCCACACGGCAATAAGACGCCTCCTCGTTGGTCGTCGCCGTTTGTCACTCATGGGGTTCGGCGGCTCTCATTGGCTCCGCTGCGCGGGGCGGGCGGGCTCGCGGGGTGAGGCGAATGGCGGCCCGCGGGACTGGGCTGGAAGGGAAGGCGCGCGGAGGCCTCGCGCCTCGGCGCTGGCTTTCCCGGCCTGAGAGGGGGAGCGGAGCGGAGCGGGCGTCGCGCTGCCAGCGCAGCCCGGGAGATGCAGGACCCGGGGTCCGCCGCGCTGTCCCCGGGTGGCGGGTGGGCTCCGCTCCGGCGAGCGTTACCGTCCTCTCGAGGCGCTTCACGAAAAGCCCCGGGGACGAAGCCCAGCCCCGGCGGGGCGCAGCGCCCGTGTGAGGTGACGGCAGTTGCTGGCAGCGTTCTCCTAGCGATCTGCCGTTGCTCAGCCGCGGAGCGATGCGCGCCTGCCCCGCAGCAGCGGGAGCCGCGCCGAGGCGGCCCGCGCGTCCCGCAGTTAGGGGGACAGCGGTGCGCGGCTCTCGTGCGGTGCCGTGCGGTGCGGTGCGTGCGCTGGCTCGCTCACCCCAGAGCGAGAGGTTGACTTAGCGCATCCAGCTCGGCTGGTTTTGCAACCGAGAGGGCCGGCTGGCTGTTTTTAATGGAAACTTAGGTTCGGGTGTTACATAACTCGGAGCTGGAGCCCTGTGCCTAGGCCTTAATTCCGTCTGCCCAAGGATACATCAACCTCATTGACAAGGTTGTATATGAAGAGTGCGGAAGACAATGCTCCTTGTAATTCTACTTTAAATTCTTGTGCAGTATACCATTCCTAATATCACATTTGTCCGTGTCAAAGAGACAGAGCTTGGCTTTTGGATAGATGGTCAAAGCTTACCACCACATCTTTAAAGAAAGAAAAATTAAGCCCTTTGCTTGAGGGCTAAAATCAAAAATTATTACCTAACTTTCTGTAGTAATGAATGCATATGCTATTGATTGCTCTGCCCTCTGCCAAATATCTCCTCTGGCTCAACTTGCATATTTGCACCCGCTACTACAATTCAGAAAGAATGCACATAGCTAACTGTGGATAAAAATAAATAGCAGTGATGGTTTTTGTTTTGTTTTTGTTAAGCAATCTAGTCTAGGATGCAGGCTGTCCTTCAGCAGACTACTTGTAGACCATCTTTTATCCTTTACACGATTTGTATTCTGAAGTAGCAACTTGGTAAAATTACAATAGACTACATTATATTTGATTTTGTAAGCTTTGTAGCAGTACAACAAGCAGAGCATTAAAGATGTTCACAAAATAAAGTTAATATCTGAACATATTAAGGGCCTGATCCTCTTTTTTAAGTTAAAAACAGTCTATTGCTTCAAGCTATAAGCCAGACCTCTTAAGGGGAAGAAAAAAAAAAAATCATACTTAGTATTGTAAGATCATATAAAAATAGCTCCCTGCTACAGCCAAGAATTTGAAGCCACTCCTTTGTTTTTGTGCTTGTGGTACTTGCCACGAGAACCATTTTAACTGGTCCAAGCTGAGCTTTCTGCTTTGATTCCCATGCACATGCGCAGCAAGACTGCATCATATGTGTTACTGGAATTGCAACTATTTTCTTTTTTTTTTTTGGTGATTTCTTGAGTTTAAATCATTGGACATAATGTCTATTTGATTTTTTCCTCACATTTCTGCTGCTCACAAATTGAAAAATATTAAAGCAATCTAAAAATAAGCAATCAATACAAGTAATTTCAAGAATACAAGAGCATAGTATAATATACTGATAATTGTGATTTGTCAGCCAGATGCTCTATTCATGAAGGATATTAATTTGTAAATATTCTATTACACTTTCAGCCCAAGCTATAACAGCTTGGAATTTTATCTTTAGAGATGTTTACCTCAGCCTAGTCTGTTGACAGAGTAGGGTAGACTGGACAAGCTCTACAACTAGCTCTTAAGGCTAAAGTTTGTGAACCTGAATGTCATATGAGGTCGGGTCCAGTAAAAACAATACAAGGAGTACCTAACCAGCATGCTTCAAGTCTGTAATGTCTGTAGGACAGGTTGTATGTGTTATCTGATAAAGATACTTATCTTTACAAGACTATATTTTTAAACTGTTTTTCTTGTATTGAACTTTAAATAAGATGTTAGAAACAAAGAATTTTTTCGTAAGATGGTCTTTATCCTAATTTATGCCATCTCAGGGAACTTACCCCACATCCAGCAAGAGAGCTTCTGTTGATTTCTTTTAGGCAGCCTTGGCTTAGATTGCAATCAGATCTCTACCAAAAAGGTATGGTTTCTGATTAAAATCAGCTAAGCCACTGTATCAGCTGTATGCCTTAACTTATACAGTGCTGTCAGCTTGCTTCAATTGGAAAATATCCTGTATTTGCATAAGTTACTAAGGCAGGGAGCTAAGATCAAGCTGATATTTACAGGTTAAATAAAATGGGAAGTAGTAAATACTACCACCCTTCTTCACTAGCCACCTTCTTTTTTGCAGGTTTTTATGTATGCAGCTGCTGAATGCAGAAATGTGTTCTGAAGTTACAAGTTTATAGACCAGCATGTGAGAGTAAACTGAAATGGGCAGCAGTTTATGTGAGTCTGTCATGTAAATTTAGGCTCAGCTGATGGATGTAACCCGAGTCATTTTGATGATATAATCTATTACTTAATTTCCCTGCGAGATCCATTGCTCTGAATATCTCCTGTGTATTTCATCAAGCCTTGTTAAGGACTTGCATGATTGTCATTTCATTTGGAGTTCTCCATATGTTTTTCCTTTTCCTTTCTTTCTCTTTTTTTCAGTGCTCTTCCTTGCTTTGTCTCATCTTTCCTTTCATAGCACTTGCACTGATGTTTTGACACGTTATCCTTTTACTGCTTAACAGTGCTTTCTTTAAATCTGTACTCTTTTCCAACTGCCCATTTCTTCTGGTCAGGTCCATCGCAATCTCTCAGCTTGGCAACTCCAAATAGCAATTCCAAACTGCCAAGTCCATCTGTGATTCCCAGTTGCCCCATTTTAATGTTCGATGCTTTTTGTGTGCCATACCCAACAACAGGGTAACGATGTGGTTGTGTACTCACAAGGCAGTCTGGTTTGGAAACTGAAGACTTGCATGATTAACAAAGTTACTCTTTACATATATATACATTGAAGACTGAGACAGATAAGGATCTGGGCTGTTATGATTAATATTTGTCTCAACAGCCCCTGTCATGCCACAGGTTATTTTAAGTAATTCCTCTGGGACCTGGGTTTTAGTCTTGCCTTTCACTCCACACTCACAGCCTGTGGTTAATCAATGAAAAATAGACACACAGCTTGTTGGGTGGTAATCCTTATATGACACATTTACTGCTGAGAAAAAACTATCATTCTGTTTGCTATTTTTTTAATCCTGTAGTTACTATTATTAATGGCATCAACTGCCATACTTTATCCTCTCTATTTCCTCTTTATTTCCGTTGTGTTGATTTGTATAGTTCCCCTCTAACAAACAAACAAACAAAAAAAAACATTCATTGGTCTGAAAATATTGATGTAATTTATCCATTTTCCCAAGACTGTGTCTATCTTGTATAAATTGATTGTAAGCATCTCACTCAGGTCACAGGCTGCCTACTATACACAAAATATCACCCAATACAAAGCTTCTGTCTGAGTTAGTTCTTACGCACAATATATAAAAATAGATTTAATAATAATAACTATGCAAGTAACCCCATTGATTTTAACAGAATTGTTGAAAGTAAGTGGTCAAAATAAGTAAGACTGGCAAAAAGGATACCTTATGCTACATGGAAATAAGATGAAGAGAAGATGTATTTAAGGAAATATTTACAATATAACTTCAAAAAAAAAAAAGCCTTATTTAACTCTTGTCTCTTGCCATTTGCAAATAATAATAATATTTCTATTAGTTTCTTCATACAGTCATTTATTCATTGTGGATAGTATCAGACTGAGTACATAATCCCTGATCGTAGTGCTCTCATTGATAACCCAAGGCAATATTATGTTAAACATCATGTAGAATAACAAGAGAGAGAAGTGTTTGTGCTCTAAGGTTGGGTAAAAGCCTAATATCTATATGCAGCATCTATACACAAAGCCTATATACAGATGGGGAGGAGCTTTACAGAAAACAGTAAGTCAATGCCAGCCTCTACAGGTGTTCAACATGAGCTCATCCTGAGCAACAGTGTGGGGTAAAGAAGGAAGGGCTTTATTTGAAAATGCATTACTAGAATTCAATTGTATTGGCTGATTTGTGTTGTAGGAGCTATCCTTTGTGGAACAAAAAGTAAATAGGACTGGATCTATGTGTGAATAGGCTTGCAATTGAAGACTAACAGTTTTGTGTGTGATAGAAAAGACTTTCTTTGGAAAGATGTGGAGAACTAACGTAAACAGATGAACTAAAAAAACAGTCTTGCAGAAAGCTTTCTGAATGGAAGTGAATGATTTATTTGTTGAGGCCAGAGAAAAGGATGTCAGCAATAACTGAAATGAGAGAGCTTGTGCAAGATTCCCAGCCATGTCAATAAATCACAGAAGTCCTACCTTGGTTTACATCTCCACAGCAGTTTAGAGCAATCTGAGCCCAAATTTCACATTTCTGGCTGTGAGGTTCCACCCACTCCTTTGCACAGTTGGCTGTAAAATAACTCAGTAGAAAAGTGGTTGCTTTTCAGTCAGATCGTTTGTCTAGTACACTCACTACCAAGACTTTAAATTGCAATGGATGCACTAAGTTTGAAAGAAGACAGTAATATGAGGCAGTCATAGCTGTATTTGCCGATTAGGATGTTGAGCTATGAGCTAGAAGGGAAGGGAGGAGAGAGTCAAGATCAGAGCTCACCGGTGCTCTTGCAGACCAGGGAAAGAAACACAAGGGAAGGTACTGATGTGCCAAGCTGAAACAGGGTTTGGAGAAGCAGCAATAGGTGAGAATAATTGCAAAAGCTAAGATAGGTGGATAGCTAGCTATGCTAAAAGTGACTGAAGACCAAAGAACAGATTGGTTTAAGATGTGTTAAGAAACTTTCATATAACTAGATGAAGCAAAACTATGTTTGAAGTGGATTTAGGGTAGAACCAGACAAGAGATGTGGTTGGAAGACTTGTAAAAGTGAGATGGCAAGAGACACTTCTACTGAAGGATTTTTTATTTTTTTTTAAATGTAAAAGAGACAAGCATATCTGTGTGGGTGCTTGGGGGTCAGAGCAGAGTGAATGACTAAAGACATGAATAAATGAAAGAGTGGGTGTCAGGGTGATCAGGAAATGAAATAGGGTGAGTTCAATATGGCAAGTGATGGAGTTACAGAGGGCATTTAGATAAGATGTTTGTTATCACTTGGAGACTTGTAGAAAGGGGAAGAAGCATCATGAGACTATTTTGTTAATTTTATCTTTAAAGAAAATTGTGAGATAGCAAATAGAGGAAAGCAGAAAGAAAGGCTTCAAATGGGATAGTCAGCAGCAATAAAAAGGTAGCTAGGATTACCGGCATGCAGATAAGCAGCAGAAGTAGAATTGTTTAGCTGTAAGGCAGAAATGGAGGAGGGAACAGGCTTGCAGGAGAGGAAGTTAGCTTGATCACAGGATTTCCGTCAGAGACACTTTGCCCTAAGCAAGCATGGATGAAGCAGGTGCTGGAGGTAAGCTGGTACTGTGGATAGGTATGACAAGACTTTATCATGAGAGACAGAAGCAAAAACGTCAGTGGTGGGTGAAAGTTGTGTATGTAGCAAACGTACAGCTAGTAAATTATTACTATTATTTTTCTGTGCTATTCATCAAAATGCATATAAAGCTAAAAGATGTGCAAGTTTCATTTTTAATCGATGCAACTAGTCAGTATTATTTCTTTAGCTTTTCTTTATGATTGTGTTATCCAACACAATTGTACATCATTCTGTTTTCCTTTCTTTTTTTAAAACCAACAATCCACAAGTAATTATTTTGTCCACCGTCCTGCAGTATTGGAGTACAAAGTTCTGAAACAATATTTTTTCCCTTAAAAAAGTTATCTTTGTTACTAGAATGCAAATGCACCTGAAGCCACAATCTTTCAGGGTTACTATATTCCATGCCAGCTAAAAATAAGTAAGACAACCAAGGCTTGTTAAACCGCTTAACAGATGAGGTACAGCAGCAAAGCAATGCCCAGAGAAGTATTCAGAACTGTAATGGCTCATTACATTGTAATTAAAATTTTACTTTTTATTTGATTCTTCTTTTCTTAACTCAAAATCACATCCCTGGCCTACAGAAGTTAGGGAAGATGCTTCAGGCCAGCCTTTTAGTTATCTGAAATATCTTTTCAGCACTATAAAGATAATATATGTACAATAATGATATTAACACGGGGTTGTAAAGTCAGGTTTATGGAATCCAATGATTTAAGAGAAACCTTTGAGATACTGTAAAAATATATGTCTTTGTTAGGGAACACATAATGTTATTCTCTTAGCATATGGGACCACTTTAAATGTGTAAGTCTTCCTTATTAAACCGTGGTGGGAAGTGTAGCTGGCGGAAACCCAGGGTAATTGGCTGCAGCTTTAGATGCAGCAGCCTGCTCATTGGAGAGCAGAGGATTCTCCAGGATGCTAAAATTAGACAATCTCCACCCTCCAGAAATGCTTCTGGAAACAGCAAGGAGGAGAAATTCTGACACAGAAAGATGGGGGAAGGAGTGAAGAGCACAGGACGCTGCTTGTGGAGAAGCTTCAGCATATAAGGATGCACAGAAGGATATGGTTTTTTTTCCAACTTGGATAACTGGGAAAAAAATGCACACAATAAGGAAATTGCTAAAGATTAAAGCTAGCAGTGTTTGACAAGGATATTAAATTCAACATTTCTTATGTAATAATCTGAAGTAGGCACTGGGACTGAGGAGGCCTTTGAGCTGCTAAATCTAAGCTCGGGCTGTCAGACTTGTACTTACTTACTTTGAAAAGAAACTGCTCTTGCCGAATTAATTCTAAACTAAATGAAAAAGCAGGTGAACTCACAAATCTTTCTACCAGCTTATTTTTCATAAAACATGTTTATCCATTATCTGTGAGTAGTTGCTGTGTTCACAATGTCTTAAAATCAACTGTTGGATAAGCTATCTCTGTTAAAGAAACAAACATCATATGTCTGTATTAGTGAAGGAAAGTCTGTCTTAATTATTCAGTCTCGTGCATTTTTGTCTCTTGAAGCCTTTATTTTTCAAGTTATGTGGATAAAAAATAATTTCAATCTTTGATTTTTAAACATGCTTCAAACTGGCCAGAAAGAGATTATTGTGTAATTTTGTTTCTCATTTCTATTTTTCCATTATGTACATTACTCACAAAAAATAAGATTAAGGCAAAGTGGATCTTTCTTACACTAAAACCAGCTTTTGCAGTATACTTCTGTTTCTTCTGCTAACCAGGGGTACACAGTGTCAGCAGCTATGGCTCTTAAAGTGTTTTGCTTTTTGCCTTTTCTCCTTTGCATCTACTTTCAGCCTATCATCATTAAAAAATGATACCTACATACGCCGGTGTTTGTCCTTTTGTCAGTCTCACCTCCAGGGCTCGAATGCAACGGGCAGTTTCAGCTGGATGTGACAGACCAGACCTCGCCTAGGATCCCATCATTTTTGAGAAGCGGCAGATAAGAGCGGATGAGGCCCAAATGAGAGGAGGCACAGCCGCGGAGCGGGCACGGGCGTTATCGGTGCTGCCGGCCGGTGCACGCCCCGATAGCGGCCGGCTGCCAGGCTGAGCGCGACGGCCTGCCCGGGCGGGGAGCGGGGCGGCGGCGACCCGGGGCCGCGGAGGCGGCGTGCGGGGAGCGGGGCCGTTGTGGTAAAACCCGGCGAGAATCCGCAGGGAGCCCCCGGCGGCCTCCCCAGCCCCCGTGTATGTGGCCCAGCTCATTACGCACGTTGAATCAGAACGCGGCGACTGTTTGTAACTCATAAGGTGTTTGTTTCTGTGATAAAATCAAGTAGCACTGGATGGAAACTGTATGTCAACCAAAAATCCGGAAAAACAGTATTTAAGAGCTGCGGATTCAGGTCGGTGTGCCTGCTATGCTGGGAGGCTGTGAGCTGTAAACTCCCGGTCCCGCAGGAGACGCTGATAGGGAAAATAAACAGGAAGCGTTGTGCGTGCTGCCACAATAAACACGGATATTTGAATAACCTGCAGAGGGCTTGTGTGCTGAAAAGCCTATTCCCTTTCCGAAAATACCAGTTCATCTAATAAATAGCGTAACCTCTGTTTACGAATGTCTGTCTGCTGTGAGATCGTGCCTCCCGGAGCAGTCCTGAGCTTGAGGTAAAATCGACAGAAACCTTTGTCCTGGAGAAACCAAAAAAAAGCACAACAGATCCCTGAAACCTTCTGCCCAAATCACCTTACTCCCTTCCTTATTCTCTTATCACATTAATTGCTCAGAAAGGGGTAAGCGTGGCCCGCAGGGCGCGGCTACCCCGGGCTGCCAGGCGAGCCGAGGCCCGCGGCGCTCCCGAGCCGCCANCCGTCGCCTAGCAACGGCGGCGGAGCGGGAAGGTGCGTGGCATGGCGGCGGCAAGGGCTCCGCCGCGGCGGCCGGGGCCGCTGTGGGGGCAAACCAGGCGGAGCTGCCGGGCCCGCGGGGCCGTTTAGGCGGAAGCCGCAGGGTAGGCAGGGCAGCCGCGTCGGGCAGCGAGGAGGGGGCTGTGGGGAGGAAGGAGCCGCTTCCTGGAGTCTCCGCCGAGTCCTTTAGGCCCATCGGGCCGCTCTGACGGGGAGCCGTGGTTCCAGGACGGTTGCTCCAAGCTCTCCGTGTGTGTGTGTATTTTCAGCCTGGTTTCCTAAGCAGAGGCAGCCCCGGCGGTCCTCTGGTGGCAGCTGCCTCGTTGGGGGCCGTGGGCTATGTCTCTTGCAAGCGGGGTGGGTGCTTAGGGTCAGGTAAGGCCGGCTCCCTGCACCGCCCGTGTCTCGGTGGGGGCTGAAGGAGAAGCAAAAATAAAATAAACGATCGCCCCGACCAAGAAGGCAGGTATAACAGCAATTGTGTATGATTTTTGCAGCAGCGAGCTGGCTAGTTGGCTGTGTACCTGTGTCTTGTCCAGTGCTGGCAGACAGAGACTGAGGAGCATGGAGGCCAAAAGTGGGGAAAAAGGACAGTGGTCAGAATTCTGTAGGAAACAGTCCGCACGAGTTCCACTATTCACAGAGCAATTTTGTAGTCTAATAGCTTGCTAATGGCCTGGTCCAATCAGTTAGAAAACTGGCACTTTGTCTCGAGTCCATAAATATAAGAATTAAATAACAATTGAGAAATACCCTGAGGCTTACAGGTGGATCGGCTCCAAGTCCCACACAGCGATATCCATGCATGAGAATACAGATGTTGGGTTTGGTGGAACACATGGTTTTTAGATGGAGAATGCGGGAGTACTGCAGCGGGCCAGGCTGTTTTTGCAGGTAGTATAGTGTATATAATGTTTCTCTTATGCATTGTCTGAGTTAGTGACGTTTTAGAATAGCTTATATTTCATGATTAGCGATCAACATTTAATTTTGGCTTATTTTCTACAAAATATCACTGTACTGAAAATGGGAATGTGAATTACAGGGTGCTGACTAGTCCAGAGAAAATCTCATATGGATGTTCTGAAACAGGGATGACCTGTTTCATTCCTAGAATGCACAATAAGTGACACTGCAGGTGACTGTATGAAAGACAAACCCCAAATATCATGAATTTATGTCATTGCAGTACAAAAGAATCATCTGAGTTCTAATTTAGAAGCGAAGATGCAGATGTTAATGCCTGAACCTCAGATTTTTGTGGAAAGAACTCTGGCCCTCATCAAACCAGATGTCATTGATAAAGAGGAAGAAATAGAGGATCTTATCCTCGGATCAGGATTTGTGATCGTTCAGGTAATGGACTGTGTTCCAGAGAAAATAACTGAATTTTATAAGTCAGAACAATGTTTGTCTTAACGTTCAGCTGTCAAGCCAGTAACTAAAAGCACGTGTGTCCAAATATCAGCTTGTCTTTTTCATTTTGTCAACTACAACTGCCAGATTCTGCGGGGATATGTTTTGTTGATGCGTGGGATAGAACAGATCAATGATTTTGCTGACCACAGGAAGACTTTGTTAATAAACTGGGATTTAGCAAACATATGTAGAGATAAGTGGACTCTCCAAAGTAACTCTTTGGAGTGCCTCTGTGTGTGAAACACAGAGAGTTTCATGTATCCATTTGCCAAGTGGCTGCTTCCAGAAATAACTGATATAGGTAGGCATCCAGTTTGTTCTCTTAAATTTTGGATCTGACACAGTGGTCATGGGAGCGTTGCCTAAAGCACTGGCACAACCCCTCTGCTGCTTGGAAAGACTCTCAGGTGTGATTGTCAGCAGAGATTGTATGGTGAAGAAAATTTGCCTTTAGCTGACAAAGAAGTGTATTCTCTAGGCCTTCTTTTATGGGGCTCTTTATACACTCTTTCTGTAAGAGCTGATGAAAAAGGTCTATTAAAATAAGTCAGAACCACTGGGTCGCTTTGAAGCAAGGGGATGTACAGGATCTTCGGCGAGGAGCCAGTAATGGTGCTACGTGCCCCCTCTTCCAGCAGGGCTGGGGAGGGCAGCCGCTGGGTGCCGCTGTCCTCCTCCTCTTCCTCCTCTTGTTCCTCTTCTTCCTCCTCCTCCTCCCCCTCCTCCGCCTTGAGCTGGGGCGGCAGTGCCCCCGGCCGCAGCACTTGGCTCAGGGGCACTGGGTGAGCAGCGACTGAGCTTTCAGATATAATTTATATATATGTATATATTTATCTTTTTTTCTGGAATTGTAATCTTTCATTCTTGTAAATGCATCTTTTCACACTCTTTTTTTTTTTTTTTAAATTTCTTCCCCTACGTTTCTGGCAGTTTTATTTATAGGAAATTCATCAGAAAGTGAGAGAAATGAGATTTTTTATTTTTTAATGAGAAGACGTTTATAGCATCTTCTGATGCCGCCAGTAATTTTTGGCACTGAAGTTGTTAGGAATCTGAATTTGTAGTACTCTGTATCACATAAGATCAGGCTCAAAGCATGCACTTTTTAATAAATTTCTTTATTTCTCTTTTTGTGACTGCCCTATGCCCTCTGATGGATAACCTACCAAACTTGTCCTAATCCTAGCTACCTGCAGGCTAGACAGTTATTGTGAAAATCATAAAGCCTAACTACTGAATGAAAAACAGAACAATTGCATAATTAACGTTGTGGGCTGAAACTTGTGTAAAAGTAGAACGTTATTCTGGAACAGCTGAATAATTACATACTGCCCTTCTAATGCTTTTCACTTTTTCTGTGTGGTGCTCTGACTGTTCTTTAAGGCATCCAGCAGCTTTAAAATACTTTAAAATAGTTTGTGTACAATAAAATCACATCTTACTCAAGTGGCATGTTTGTCTACATAACTAACTTGGAAACCTCTTGTTTTTTTTTCCACTCTGTATCTCAAAGAGGATCCCGTCTGGGAGAATCAGATTAGGTTGGGAAGTTACTCTGTATGTGTTAGGCCCGCACTTGAAAATGTGACTGCACCGGAGAACTGTGTGGTATCCGAGGTAGCAAGCTATCTTAATTTAGCAAGCTTTTTTCATTCTCTTTTCTTTTATACCTTTTTTAGAAACGGAAACTCCAGTTAAGCCCAGAGCAATGTAGCAACTTTTATGCAGACCAATATGGAAAAATGTTTTTTCCTAACTTAACAGCCTATATGAGCTCTGGACCTTTAGTTGCTATGGTTCTTGCCAGACATTGTGCAGTCTCATACTGGAAGGAATTGCTTGGACCATCAAACAGCATAAAAGCTAGGAGGACTCACCCTCACAGGTAACTCACACATTGACCTTGGTGAAGTCAGGAGGATTTTGTCATTCACTGAAAAATGAGACTAGAATTTCTCTCTCTCCCCCCTCTCCTTCTCTTCCTCTTTCAGCTGAGATACAGATTTGGAGTGGCCTGTTACCTCCTTAAATTATATATAAAATAACTTTTCACCTTTGTTTTTGAGTATGTGAAGTTCACCCATTTATTGGAGAATGCTGTGTGTGTGAACACAAATTTTAGGTTGCTACTTAGTTTGTTTAAAAAACAAAAACAAAGTACTGCCTTGTTAATTAGGCCATGTATATTGCTTTTATACTCTCTGAGACTGTAAAGAGCTGAAAGGGATTTGCAGCTGCCTACCAAACAGTTCTTTCTCTTGCTTTTAGTTTAAGAGCAATCTATGGGACTGATGATCTGAGAAATGCACTCCATGGCAGTCTCAGCATTTCCTCAGCAGAAAGAGAAATTCGATTCATGTTTCCGGAAGGTAAAATGGTGCAGACAATATATTGCCAGTCTTTGAGAGGATAGCATCCTTCCCAATTATTAATTGTCTCTGTCCAGACTCTAAACACAATCCGATTTAGAAGGGCGTGGGTTTGCTTGCTTTGTGCGAATGTGTATCACTTGTTTGATATTAAGTTGATATTTTCTGCTACAAAAGGCATACCAAAATGTATTTGAAGAGCCATTATAGGTACAGAGACTGCTTCTACTTTTCAAACTCTAGTTTGGGAATTGGAGCAGACAAAGCTGGTAAATTAGAGGAAATGGGAAGCTATTATACTCCAGCGTGTTTTTTCTGGCAGTGTCAGCCCAGGGACTCCTGTTAGCTAGAGAAGACCGATTCCCTTGGGCTCAGGTTGAATAATTCCTGTTCAACAGCAGCTGAATGCTCACATGATAGTGCAATTCCAAAGTCAAGTGCCAGAGAAATGGGCCATAGCACCTGGAAAGGCTGGGAGATGATCTCTTGTTTGTAAGGTAACATTTGAAAGATGATTTTGGTCTTTGACTGAAAGATACAAGGGAAACTGACTAGAAAAGCGACTGTTTTGTCAGCTGTATCCCTTAGTTTAATAAAAGTTGTTATGCTTCCCTACAGACCTTACCTCATGTAAACCATGACTTTTCTTCATTCAGAAACCAGCTTCACACTGCAAGAAGTACTAAACATGGGATATATTGTTTCTCTCCTACCCCCAAAGAATCTTCAAGGGTATAGGTTTTTCCCCAGATGATCTGAGTTAATCTCCTTTCATAATTGGCTATAATTAGTAAGGTTACCTCAGGGACGTTGTAAAGGGGTTTAAGTAGTTTCTTTACAGTTTGTTGTGTGAGAAGCTCTACAAACCATTATGTATTATTAACTTATTTGAGCCTCTGTTTACCTATTAAACTACCTTTGAAAGAACACCTTGATCGCTCTACAAGCTGCTTTCCAGTACCTGTGGTTACTCTTTACAGTGATCTTGGAGCCAATTCCAACTGGACAAACAGCTAGGGATTACTTGAACCTTTATGTAAATCCTACATTACTCGTTGGGCTCACTGCACTTTGTAAAGAGAAGCCAGCAGATCCAATGGTATGTACAGTACATCAGCATTGTGTCGTATGCTTTGTGATACGTTTGCTGTGTATTAGTATTCGTGGTCCCTGTATATAGGAAAGCTACTCTTTGTTAGAGAGCTGTGCTGTTTTAGCTACCTGCTGATGAGGTACCCAAATAACATTTGCCTTTCAATAAGTTGAATTGTTTGTTAACAGATGAAATGAGGGCCAGGACTAAATGAAATCAGCTTTGATGAAATGACAGTTATTTTAGGTGACTTCCATAAAACTGTTGGTAACATGTTGTTGTTATAAATAGCTGGAAAGGTAAATGGGTGCTATCATATGATGCCAAATACAAATTCTTACTTTATTTTATGTTTCTGAGGTGAGTTTGAGATGAAATAGGATGCTAATCACCCTGGTAGTAGTTATATGGTTGAGTAAAACACTGTAGAGTTCTTAGCAAGGCTGTGTATATTTTGTCATTTTTATGTTTAATTTAATAATATTAACTTAATCCTTCTTTAGGATGAGCAGTTATCTTGACTATACGGCACTGATAACATTTACTTGTGCTGCTCCACAGTTCACCAGGAAAACTAATTATTATTCTTCTGAGTGAAACCTGTCTTGAATAATCAAACTGACCTATGGAAAATTATGTCATCTTAAACCTTTCTATTTATCCAAGTTGATCCATCTTGCCCTCCTTTCACAAATTATTCCTTTTAACCAAGGATTTCATACAAATTACAGTTCTTTGTGGAAAGACTAGAGTTAATTTCTTGGATTTTTCTTCTCAGGCCCTAAAGAAAAGTGTCTTTCCTTCATCTGGAATTTTTTTTTTTTTTGGAGGGGCTAGTATTCTTAATGTTCAAGTAATTCACACTAGGACTTCTTTAAGAATGTAGATAATTAATCAGTGTGACAATTTACTGGCAGTTGTTGTGGATTCCACATCATCAGTTTTTTAATCAACATTGCATTTTTCTAAAAGAGATGTTGCAGGGAAAAAGAAAAAAGCCTGAAAAACAATTCAGAGGTGTTTCTATGACCTATGTGATATACCTGAGGTCAGATTAAATCTACTGTGATTGTTCCAGCTTTATAATCTGTTCACTTTATCTGTATGTCTGGCACTGTTACCATAAAAATCTAGAAAATAGAGATGGAAGATTCCTGAAGCAGTCATTTCATCCATCCCTCTGCCCAAAGGCCAAACCAATTGTATGTGACCATTCCTAACTAATGTTTGTCCCATCTGTGCTTTAGCACTCCAAATGATGGAGAATCTACTGTCTCCCTAGGCAATCTGTTTCAGTGCTTAAATTATACTTAGTTGAAAAATTTCACTAAAAGTTAGCCTAAATCTCCTGTGCTCCAGTTTTAAACCAATGACATTTTTTGTTTTGTTTTTGCTATCTGTCACCATCTTTTTTTCCTTTGGTCGCCTCTTCACTATATTTAAAAAAAAAAAAAAAGGCGCTCGTATTTTTTGTCTTACCTCATAGGTCACATTTCTCTAAATTTCATTTGTTTGTTTCCAATTAATCTCTGCATTCTGAGCACAGTTTTCTAGTCAGTTATGTAGTAACTGGTAACTTCACCTAGACCATGTTTCCCTGCCTTGCTTGTAAGAAAGTAATATGAAGCAGTGTCAATAGCTTTACTAAAATAAAAATATGATATTTGTTCCTTCTTCCATGTCCATAATGTTTGTGACCTTGTCACAAAGGAAAATAAGGTCGATTTTGTATTATTACTTTTGAGAAGCGTATGTTGGTTATTGCTTTTCGGTTTGTTCTCTGCTAGGTGACTTTCAGGGAAATAGATGAAATATTTTTTTCTAGTATCCTCCCAGGAACTGAAGTTAGGGTAATTGTACTCTTCTGTTTGTTTTTCCTTTTTGAAGACGGCATGGGAAACAGTGTCTGTCCACTCAGAAATGGTTGCTAGCAGCACAGTGGTTGTCTCAACCAATTCCCTAAGTAACATAGAGTGAATTTCATCAGGCTCAAATGATTTTAAAATTTCAGATTTTCCCAAGTAGTCTTTCTAAGTGCTTTCGTTTGCATTTGTGTGTTTTTCTTTCTTTTCCTTCTTCATTTGTCTTGAGGTTTTACTGCTGCTGTTGCTGACTAAGCTGTGAGGCTGGTCATAATGCTCTGCTTGTTGCCTCAGATTCTTTATAAACCTATCTTTTTTGTATCTGGTAGTAAAAGGAGAGTGTTGCTTACCTTATTGGTCTACTATTCTATCAATTCTTTCACTTCACAGTATGCTATGAAGTTTGTTTTGCGTAGCATTCCAGAAACAAATCGTCAACGGCCCTGTGAAGTAAATAAGGATGTGTTAAATCTTTTCTTTACAAGTGGAGAAATTGAGGCAAAGAGGTTAATTTGCCTAAGGCCAGGCTGGGACATTGGCAGATTAAGTTAGGACTCAAGGCATTCCTACCTCTCACATTCTTACTTAAGTACAATTTGCTGGAAAACTTACAAGATGAATTTCAAAAAGTCACCATATTTCATTAAGTTTAAGGCATTATAAAGTGATTTCAGTGTAGAAGACTGTGGCACTTTTAATAAATCGTTACTAGATAAACTATCTGTAAGTGTTGCTGGGAGTAATACTTCATTAAGCACTTTCATGCATATTGTACAGCTCTAATCCATAACAGAGTTCAGATTATTTGAAGTATGGCCAAAATATTCGTATACACAGAGGAAAGAAATTTCCAGGAAAAGTTGTCTTCTAAAGATCAGTGTGAGTTATTCAAAAGCAATATAAGTTGTGAAGATTTAAAAGAACATCTAGAAAAATCAGGCTATTTGTATGTCCATTTTTTTTCTGAAAGGTGTTCATTTTGCAGCACAGTAGGAGGGTGCATCAGGGGCTTCAAATAATGCCTTAAGTAGTCTTCCATATACTTTATAGAAGGAAAAAAACAAACAACAACAAAATAGAAAACTGAAGATGTTTATTTAATTCTTTTTGTTACACAGACTTGGCTTGCTGACTGGTTGATTGAACACAATCCTAACAAACCTAGGCTACAGCATCAAATCACTGAAGAAGAGCATCAGGAGTGAGATCTCAGTGGAACCATCTCAGGCATTCAAATTGCAGATATATATTATCATTTTCACTGTATCCCTTGGCTATACAATTAATATTATCTGAAGTAAATGTTATTGTCATAACTACCCATGTCCTTATGGGATAAATATCCTTTCACTTAACCAGGATTTAAGTTGTAGTAGCTTTTCTATTGACTTAGAGAATGTAGAATTACATGACAAATTTTCTGTGTCAGGTGATTAGAAAAAGATGAAACGATCTTCTGGTGTTACTTATACTGATATTTTCCCCAGTTATCTTGGTTTGACTGTCTGGGGAAAATAAAATTGTTTAGACCACTGCAGATTCCCAAATGAGATACAGCTGGCCTATCCTTTGTGGAAATGCGACTGGTTTCCAGCACTTTTTTTAGCAGACACAAATTCCATTATCAAGTGAAGTACCTGAATGTAACTTAGAAAACAGTTACTGGTGGCATATTAACAACTTGAGAATTCTGATTTTTGGCTACATCACCAAGCTATGGTCACTCTTAAAGGTGATTCACTCGAGACTGATGTATTTTGTCAGAATATAATTTGAAGACCTTAGTTAAAGGTACATTGAATGTACATTTCCCATCTCAATGGCAAAAAGCACAGTGGTTATAATTCAGTCTCTGGTTTCCATTAGAAGTCACAAGAAGGTGGATTTTAGTCAAGGACTAATGCTATCTTCCAGCATTTGTTTAAAGAAAGGTGCTTAATTTCAACAGCTCACTTTAAGGGTTGTTTTTTGTGTTCTTCTGCTTTTAAAAGGTATGCCGACTTCTATTGTTTTCCTTCAATTGTTGTTTACACTTGAACTTTGATGTGTTCTATCTGAGAATTTCAAGAGAATGGGTTAGGGGCCATGCCATTCAACAGGCAATGGGTTAATAGTGCACTGTTATCTATTATTAAAGTAAATGGACTGTTTTTTGGGGTGCGGTGTGAGGGGGGCTTTTTTGTTTCCTTAAGAGTTGTATTTGCAATGTTAACTTCAAGCTTTCCATCTTCTGTCTTTCCTGCCTTGCATGGAGAAAACAATGTAGTTCTCACAACTCTGAAATATTAGTATGCTTGACTAATACTAAATAAACAAACAATTTCATAGTTTATTTTATGACAAACCTTGCTCCTCCAACTCGAGTAATTACCAGAAACATTAAATTTTTTTAAGCTAATCTTTTCAGTGGAATAAACCACTATTGCCACTCCAAAGAATAAACATTCAGAAGACCAATCCCTACAATCTAAAAATCTTGAGACTTTTAGGAGTTTAAAAAAAAAAAAAAA